>JASAND010004538.1:0-218765 GCA_030248195.1 Trissonchulus latispiculum
TGGATACTACTTTTTCTGGTAACAAACCATTGTGCTGGTCTTTCTGTAGACATCGTGAATAAGTCAAGTGGAGGAGGGGCGGTAAAATAATATTTGCAAAGGGTGTACATCTTTTCCTGCGTACTCTTGTATAGCGCCTGCTAAGCTTAAAAGTTAAAGGAAATCAAATTGAACTAGCTCATCTCCACGAAGGAAAGCCATATATGTTAAGTTTTGCTACGTGCGCCTACAAGGTAAAGTAACATTAAGGCTCTTGTGGGGAGGTTCAGTAGTGGTTCATTTTCTCCCACTGCGTTCATTTCTATAGTGTTTGGTCAGCGAGATCTTAAAATCAGGGGTCCAGAAGTCTTCCGATTGTTGAGTAATCGTTTTCATAATTAATTTCAACTGAATTGGCTGACATGTTTTATTTAGCCCCTCGACGACAGAGTTGGGAAGGGGCCGTAGCTGGTGACTCCAGTCTTTCTGTTCAATTGCTCAATCATGGCTCAGTGCCATTTTCTACCTGTGCATCTTCAAATAGTGGCAACTGGAACACTGTAGTTCCGGCTCCTGCAGATACGCCAAAAAGTCGCGGAAGTGTAGGATCATCTTCTACTGGTGGTGAAGCACCTGTGGCTGATAGTTGGGAAGATTTTTCAGAGGATCAAGAGCGCAGCTTGACAGCCAAGGTGTGCATATTTACCTGGCATTTTAAGGGATTTGAATGCTGGGGAATGAGGAGGATGTAATAAAATGAATGGCTGAATGTGGACTGATTTCTGGGGTCCTCACCCCCCCCTGGTAGGAAAAAGCTAGCGCACCCACTAAAGTACAAACACAGTCATATTTGGCACGCGGAGCTACCCACGTTATGAATGTACAGATCTGTGAAAAACTTAGTTTTAATGTGTTCATGTTGAAAATTGTGATAAATATGATTATATTTGTCATTTAAATAGTTACGTATATGATTATATTGTCATTTAGTTACGTCAATGCAACAGCAGTACACCAAAGAGCAAAACGGGGAACGTTCATCCTATTGATTACTATACGATGCAGGCTCTAGATGTTGATTCAGAGCCAACAGGTACGTAGATACCTAGGATCCGCTGAAGTCTTAATTTTGATAAACTGTGTCCCACAATAGTTTAGTGAGCGGTTTTGCAAAAAAGGTTTTTTGAAACTGCCTGTATTAGAAAGTGGAGGACCAATGACGACTTTGGCTTTTATGTTTTATCTATTTCTAGTTTAGTTTATTTTTTGCTTTATTTTTACCAATATTAATAATTGTTGCTAAGTTCAACAGGTTCTTTAGCTAATAAGGAAAACTTTTCTTTTGCTCTAAAAGATAAGTTTTTAAAACGTGCAGCAAGCGGGAAACTTTTTGAAATTTTAAGAAAACTGTGCTTACTGTAGGTTCCGCCAAAATAGCCAGGGAAGCCATGTAATAGAATTCTTCCGAGAAGTGCCGCCAGGCAAATATTATCTGACAAATGCACTTCAAAATTTTCAGCCTGAAATTTTTATTTTGTAGGAGCAAGTACAAAATTTTCGCTATTTTAAGGTTACGAAAAGTTAAAAGATTTTGTTAAAAGAGATGAGCATGATGTTTATACAATATATATATGTAAGTTTGGTTACTTATCCTATAAAATCAGATTAATAACAACAAGAAAATTAAGTAAACACGGGCTGACATGCGGATTCGTGATGATGTCAGACTTCTATCTATCGATAAACTTTATTTTTGTTGTAAATGTTATTTGTATTTCGACGGGGATCCGCCACTGGAGTCTTCTTTCTGTGCTCAACATTAAAAGGTTTTGATACAATTTTCTCTTGTTCCAGGGTTGTAGCCAGGTAATACCAAGGCTTTTTGAATTTTGATTTGTAACTGCTCCATGTCTTGTCGGTTCAGTACAAATATGAAATGTATTCTCTCACTCTCTATACCTACTATTTGATCTTTTGGCACAGCAAAAGAATGTAGATGGGTCTGTTAAAGGAAGGGAGAACAGCCTGATCATTTTTCCACTGCATTCTGCTGAGTATCTGGCTTATCCCTTGGCATTTTTTATGGCGGGAGGGTGGCTTCATGCCCCCCATTGATGAGGGGGCGCTCACAAAAATGGGAATTTGGAATTTTTGTGGGTTTTTGCGTAAAGACTGAGAAAAATCGCTAAAAATAACTAATTTTAAGTATTTTGTTGGCTGAAATAGTGAAAATTCAGTTAAAAATCCGGCGAAACCGGAAAATTTTTGAATGTTAAGGATAAAAATGGTAAAATTAGTCAATTTTTGGGTTGTGGGGTGAGAGGTCTCCGAATTGGGGGCGGCCCCCCACTAGGGATAAGCCAGGGATTTTTGGTCAAAAATAGCATCGTTTGCAGAAATGAACAATAGTTTTGACGACTTCAAAATAAAAATGACGAAGCCAAAATGCGGAAACGGTACTCAGTTTTATCAAGAATGCAAAGTTTCTACTATGTTTCAAAAATAATTTTTCAAAAATTTCTCAGCTTTTGGGGTCTGCCGCCCCAGACCCACGTTCCATTGACCTTGTGATTTGTTTTAACCTTCGATGCTTTTTGAGTAGTCAATCAGTATAAAGCTATAGAATACGACACCTCATGCTACATTCTTCAATTATATAACTTTTAGTTTGATGTTTGTCTTAGCATTTTTATAAAATTCTGAAGTTCTGAAATTCTGAAATAAATTTTGAAGAATTTGTCTCCGGATCTTCTAGACTAGAGTGTTCTAAAATGGAATGAGAGTTTAACCTGATCTGGACATTAAATTATATGATTTAACAATTTTTATTGTCTAAATGCAGGAGTGTATCTGGGTGCAGTTTCCTCCTTTCGTCGTGGTTCGAAAGTGGAAAAATCAAGGTGAAAAATAGAAAAAGGCAAAAATCCCGAAAGTCCTTTTCATAGCAGATTTTTGCTGAAAAGGCTTTAAAATCTGCTTTTTGCACTCTATTTTTCTCTAAAAATGTGTAGATTTCAAAAAATGCTTGGCTTTTCAAAATGAAGCTCTGAGGAACGATTTATTGAAAAAACAAAAAATTTCTTCCATTTCTGGGGGGCTAGCCCCCAGACTCCCCGAACTATATATATACGTATATTGAGAGTTTATCATCGCGGAGTATGCTCGAAGACATGACCTCTGATATAAGATATAATAGCTAGCAATAGCTAGCAATTCAGGACAATGTAAATTATGAAAAGACCTGACAAGATAAACAAAAAGATAGAAATTCAACCAAAATTGCGAATATACCCTAAAATAAAGACAAATTTGAATTTCTGAAAGTATTTGATTTTTGACGTTCGACAAATAAAAATGACGTTCAGAAAATGAAAATGAGGAAAATTTGATGAAATCCGATTTGGAATAAAACGCTGGTACTAGCCATATTTCTTTATTTGCATTTGTGACGTATTTGCATTATGAATAAATATATGCTGACCGTTTTGTGGCTTTAGATTACGGCCATATCTTGGAGATTTATGATTTCCCCAAAGATCTTAGGACTGAGGACATCTATTTGACGTTGCGGCAACAAGGGTAATCTTTGTTTAGATTGTAGTGTTCATTGATGAGCCTCTATGAACTCTTATTGGGCTATAGTTTCATAGATAATGAAACACTTGAATTTAATGAAAGCAATGAAAATAATAACAATATTGAATTTCTTAATGAGTTCTTCTATTAGATGGATGTTTATATAAGGCGTAGGTAGGGGAGAGCCAGTAATTCCCCTCCCAGAAATTGTACAGTTAGACCCCCAAATTTGCTTTCCATGCGCAGCAGTGAGCTCATTCTTTCAACATAACGATTTTTAGTGCCACACCGTGATAAAAACGTTTTTGGTTCGACAACTGAATATACTCCGACTACGTTTTTAAGTTATGTATGGCATAACTTGAAATGCTCATACATAATCTGCGACAGAATGTGCCAAAACCCTAGTCCTCTTATCTGTTTCCAGGAGGTTACGTGAAACATTTTGCAATAAGTTCAAAATTTCGAATCAGTCCTTAGCTTCTTTTGGTTCCGCAGCCGCTCTCCAGACTTCGTCCACAAATTCTTGGTATTACCCTCTCCAAAATTCTTTCTGGCTGCTACTGTCTGTCGAACATCTTCGAGTTACGAAAAATAATTTCACTGGTGTCAAAAGTGCTTAGCAATCTCAATGTAAAATTAACGAAACTGCCCATTGATAAATTTTGTTCAGGTCGTTGTCTTTCTTTCGATAATTATGTTTTTGATTTAGTTGCCATAATTGCACATTAACCATGGTCAGTGACGGTCTTGGTTTGGCAGTCTTTGCTAGTTCTTTTGCTGGTAAGTTTCCCCTCTAACTAGATTTGGCCTCAAGATTTCGTCCTGTGACTCGCACTGCCAATGCTTTTGTCAAGTCAAATGCCATAAAGACTTACTTACGTGGCAGTGTAAGAATTGGCTGAATTCATAAATCGACCTGCTGCCATCCCTATTGCGAACACTAGCAATAACATATTGCTAGCTAGTAAATAATAGATAGTTACACTGACGTATGATACTATGTGTAATTATCCATTCGAGGGCCCCCCTAAATCCTGACCTAACCCCTTAACTCAAACATTTCCAGAATTTTCCCCTAAATTTTCAAAAGAATTTTCCGGTTTCATTATCATTTCATCATCATTTCAGAAAAGGGAATGCTGCCATGCCCCGCAAATTGTATATAAACCATTTAGTGCCGTTGACCAGACGGATGTCAGTGGACACCTGTGGGGATCTCCATTTGATGGGGTCCATTTCCATCTAATTTATCATGGCGGCGGTTCCATTGCCCCCATTTTCCAGTTTCGCCAAAAGAATTATCGTTGGTTTAGCTTTAAAGCACTTGAATTTTGCCAGCCATTTTTTAGCAATTTTTGATGGTTTTCACACAGTTCAAATTTGAAAATTTACAAGAATTTTGCCCTCCCCAGAAAGCCTCCCTCCCATAAAATTTGGCCTAAACTAATCTAGGTCACTCTAATCAAAGTCTATTTCCAGTTGTTAGACTAAGGACGTCAAGCTTTCGTTGTCATATCTGAAATGTGTTTGTTTCAGCGCAGTCAGCTCTAAGCAGATTTTGTGGCCATCCGATCATTAAATTCCGATCCGTTAGCGATCCACTTTTCCGTTCCGGCGAGTTTCTACGGAACCAGCCCGGTATGTTTCAATTGTATTATGTATTACTTTTATGTAGGTCTGATGTAGCCTGAAATAGAAACAGAAGTGGCCTAAGGAAGTTACCGTAACCGCACAGTGCGCTAAGATTTGAGAGGTTTGTTTGCCATTAGAGCATGCATTGGTTAGCAAGCCTCATGCCGCTTGTGCAATAAAATGCTATACCTTTGTAAAGACTTTACTGTGGTGCACTGTTTTTTTTGTGTTTTTTATTGTGTTTTCGCACACTTTTTTTTAAAAAAACACACAAAATTTTAAAAAAAACACACTAAAAAGCACACTCACATTTTCACCGGAAGGAGCGAATTTTTATTAATTTTAAGCCTAATTTTTAAGTTTTTCCAAAAAATTTTGCGCCTTCGGCGCAAATATTCGCTATATCTATGTTTTTACTTCTGTTTGTTTTCGTCTGGGCATCAGTTTTCGTGTAGACTTCATTATTCTAAGCAACGGTGTCATTAGGGACTGTATAAGCAAATTATTCTATGAAATTACGTTTCCAAATTCTGCAAATGACTGGAATAAAATAAACTGTCGAAAAGTAAAAGGTTTGAAGGATTTCAGACCAAAATTTTCACAATTTTCAAAAAATTCTCAACGTCTGGGGGGGCTCCGCCCCCCAGACCCCCCCATTGTAGAGCAAAAAAGACGTCATCAATGCAAATATTTAACGTTCAGAACATTGAAATATCGTTTATGAAGACTGAGCATGCAATATATGCTTTGTACTTCTTCCGTAACACGCGAAAAATGCTAAATATAGATTAAAATGCTGTAAAAACCGTTAAAAACGTGTTAAAACTGCGAAAAGCGAATTTCAGGAAAAACACAGATTTTTTAAAAAAACACACATTTTCTTAAAAAAACACACTAAAAAGCACAGGTAAAATTTTGAAAAAAAAACCCTGCTGTGGTGAAGCCAGTAGTTTGTACCGTTGCATCTGCAGATTACTTGCTTATTTAATGTAACTGAGCAGGAGAGGTGCCATTGTTTTTGTATTGTAGATTTATGCAAGCCGAGTGCTCCAAGACCACAGACCAACGTTTCCATGGTGCGCCGAATGGTTGAGGGTCATTTGGGTGTTAGGACAGCCGTTACACGAGAGCAGTTGCATAGAGAGCGTCGTCAGATTGAAGAAGCCAAAGGTGCCTGCTTGTCTGGGCTTATTCTGGGGATTTGTTTCTTGGGGCGGAGGCATTCTTGTCCACGCCCCCCCCCCCGAACGTCCAAAGGGCAAGGGATTTGGGGGCGGGGCGAAAATTTTTTCTAAAAATATGCGAAAAATATCATTATTTTCATAGGGTCGCGGCAGCGAGCCCTATAATATGTGTGAAAAGTGGCCGGAGACAGTGTAAAATAAGCTGCGCAAAATCCTGTGCAGATTTCATGCGCCAATTGTAGAGCACATCAAACTTAGTACAGTGTAGGCCTATGTCTGGGAAGTTTCAGCCCCGTATCGCTTACCGTTAAAAAGTTGCGCCCCGGACCGGTTATGGCGGCGATGTTTTTTCCGGTTTCTCCTATTTCATGGTTATATTGTACATAATGTTCCCCGCTTTCACGTGAACTGCAGCGGTGGGCCAACGTAAAGGGCTATAGGGTCTAGTAGTACCCTCTAAAGAATTTAAGTAAGAATAGCAACTTTTTTGCCCCGCAGCTGCGCCATAGCGCCGCAGTGGCGCCGCAAAGTCGGCTCAGAGCGAAAAGTGACCATTCTTGTGGTCGTCGCTCAGGTCGAACGTTACGAGCTGGAGCTGATTTTTGTTTATATTCAGAAATTACATATATTCAACTAACTAACGGTCCAGGTTGCGTTTCTCTATCACTTCCCTAGCGACCACGGTGGCCCATCAAAAATGGCGAAAATTAGAAAAATGAAAAATCGAAATTTCTCGCTATCTATTCAACTTTGAAAGCTCAAATCTTCCATGCAATGGCTTTGGAATCGATTTCCACAGTCAGTTTTACCATCAGACCCACCCATCTTGCTGGGCTTGTTCCACTTTGTCGTCGGTAGGGTCAAGTCGGAAACCGCTTCCTGAAGGTCCATAGTAGTTAGAAGTAAAGGAAAGTTGCACCCGCTGAAATAACATAAAATAGGACATTTACAGTAAGTAAATAGAATAATGTCGTGTATTTATTAACAGCTAAACGTGAGAACCAATGGACAAAAGTGACAGAACACCGAACCCTGTACAGATTGACTGGAGATTGGCTTTACATAGTAGGCTTTACCTGGCCTTTCAAAACTTTGACTCTACGGGTTTTCTGGTGTGCCCAGCTCATTCCCGGTATCCGTTTTGCCGTCCGACGTACCTATTTTGCTGGGCTGGTTCTACTTTGCCATCTGGAGGGTCAAGTCGGGAACCGCTTCCTGGAAGTCCATAGTAGGCTTCACCTGGCCTCTCAAAACTTTGTCTATAGGGTTTCCTGGTGCGCCCAGCTCATTCCCGGTATCTGTTTTCCCGTCCGACGTACCTATTTTGCTGGGCTGGTTCCAGTTTGCCGTTTGAAGGGTCAGTCGGTGGGGTCAAATTTGGCACCAAATGAAAGCCCTGAGCGAGCTGAGCAACATTTGTCATAGAATTGAATGCTCAAAGTGGCTGTAGAGTGCTGTGGTGAGGTGGGTTGGGGACTTGACGATTTTCGCTCAAAAATGAATTTTTTTAAAAATTGGCCAAATTTGGTACCAGATGAAAGCCCTAAGCGAGCTGAGCAACTTTTGTCATAGAACTGAATGCTCAAAGTGGCTGTAGAGTGCTGTGGTGGGGTGAGGTGGGGACTTAGGCAATTTTGTGTCAAAAGTAAAATTTTTCAAAAGTGGTCAAATTTGGTATCAGATGAAAGCCCTAAGTGAGCTGAGAAACTTTTGTCATAGAACTGCCTATCCAACGTGGCTGTAGAGTGCTGTGGTGGGGCGGACAGGGACTTAGGCGATTTTGGGTCAAAATTAGATTTTTTCAAAAGCGGTCAAATTTGGTGTCAAATGAAAGCCCGGAACGAACGGAAGAACTTTCGCTCGCCATGGAACAATCCACCAAAAGTTGCTGTGTCGGATTTATGCCTTTACTTTCGCAACCGGAATTTAACACGTTCCCTGCCACCATTGAGGTGCTCTTAGTGTTATCCCCCGGCCACTACCTTAACGCTCCCGGCCATGTCACTCATATTGAGTGCCAGACTTGTCACCCATTTTACCAAAAAAATGGCGAGCATAAGATGTGTGCCAACACGTAGTAGTTGTTTGTGTAACGTCCCGGCCAATGTAGAGAAATTGCATTATTTAACAACTGAGTGTCACTCAATATGAGTGCCATGGCCCGTAGCAAATATGAAACGGTCACTCTATATGAGTGACATGGCAGGGAACGTGTTAAAGGATAGGCATAGACCCAACACACATATTATCCCCTTTTGTGTGGAGCATTTTTGTTACCTGTTTAGAATACTCTGTAATAATTGATTTTTATCGCAAAAATAAACAGATTTAGTGGTCAAAATGACAAAAATGAGTAAAAAATCTCCTAAGCAAAGCGGCAAAGCCGGAAAATTTTTGTAAGTTTTGCCTTCTGAGCGATTTCTCCAGGGCAAAATTTGGTACCAAACGGGACACCCTCTGTTTCTGGGTTAACGAATGGGGGTGGTGGCAGGTCGTTTGGGGCCCACCTCCCCTCTAGAATACGCCCAAGCTTGCTTTAGCTTTTTTTGAATGTTTCAATTTTGAGTTTCTTAGAACAGTTGTACGTGGTGTTCGTCAAGATGTTCACAGTGTTTAGGTAGCTTTGCTTTTTGTCGAAGTTATAAAGTTAACTATTTTTTACTTTTTACTATACATAGGCAATTGAAAAGGCTGGCAAAATATTTGTTTGTCATTTTAATATTTTAGCAATACTAGTTTTGACGGTATTTTAGTGTCGGTATTTTTGTTCTATTCTAAACTACTTGTTTCAGAGAAAAGAAAGATGACGGCGAAGTTGCGGTCCGATATTTGGGAAGGGAAACTGTAGTCGTCTGCCTAACAGCATTGCCATCGTGTGGGTAATGCATGGTGCATAAGTCTTTTGAAGTGCCCTACCTTGTACAAGGTGTCAGTCTACATGATGAGTGACACTTTATGCTTATGGTAAATTGGTCGGTGATATGCATTGTGAGCTGTGAGTTGTGGGTGCGTGTATATTATAGTTAATTATTGTTCCAGATGTTTCCACAGGAGCGAGGTCCAGTAGCCCCTCTTGGCCTGGGCTTAATTCGCTTTTTGTTTTTTGCATACCTACCTAGCCAACCGTGTCTCTTTTCACACATCCTATTTTTGAAAGGTTTCGGCAAGGTTTGAGCTTTCTGTAGCAATTTTATTGCCATTCATTTGTGAAAACGGCAGTTATAATTTTCAACCACACTCAAGGGGTACATGTACACAGAGTTAATTTTGTTTTTTGTTGATGCGTACTTCTTTTGAGCGGATCTTTTAATGTTTGTTTTGTTTGTTTGTTTGTTTTCGTTGCATTATTTGTTTTTGAATCGCATTCGCGCTCTATTATTTTTGCAGTCTTCTTATTCTTTCAGTATTCAAAATTTTTTCTAAGCTCTGGGATACTGCCCTCTAATTTGTTTACCTGTCACTTGTTGTGCTGACAATGGTTTTAATATTGGTGATTGATGAGTTGTTGTCTTTAACTGTTTATCAAAAGCTTTGTCCCACATTTTACTTCACTGGTTATTTTTTTGAGTAAGGCTTTTGAGACTAAATACTCGGTTTAAATACTACAGACTAAGATCTCGTATCTATCTAAAGACTTAGCTTGGTTACTTTTCTAAGCATGAGCCTGAATTGTAGCCGTTCGTCCTGCCTAAACGTACAGGGTTACAGTGAGCACTGGGTTGTGTAAATCAAAATTGCTTTGTTGTCGGAAATGCTAGTCATGCGTTACCAAACGTCTGTTTGTAACTG
Source organism: Trissonchulus latispiculum (assembly GCA_030248195.1). Taxonomy (NCBI): domain Eukaryota; kingdom Metazoa; phylum Nematoda; class Enoplea; order Enoplida; family Ironidae; genus Trissonchulus; species Trissonchulus latispiculum. The sequence goes on from JASAND010004538.1 coordinate 10,164, forward strand.
TTCTCGTAGAAGAGCGATTACCAAATTATTATTTTGTAATGGGCGGAAGATCTTTTTAAGGATTTGTTAACATTTTTAAGCATATTAAGCTAGCCTCTAATATTTACGGTAACTTGTGTATTGATTTTGTCTACTGATAATGATGCGTTTACGTTTATTTTGTTTTACACAGTAAAATGCAGTTGTCGCATTATTACTAAGTTTTGTTGTAGCTCTACGTAGGTCTTCAGTCTCAGTTGCATATGTAAGAGCATGAGTACATAATAACTAAGAGTGTGACCAGCGTCACACTCTTACCCCCGACCCGATTGCACCAAATGTTTCTACGTAAAATCTAATTATCTTAAAATCTTATTAGCTAGACAGTAGGTTCCGGTTCCGGTTCCGGTTCCGGTACTTTTTGGTTCCGGTTCCGGTTCCGGTTTTTGAAAACGTACCGGAACCGGAACCAATTTTAGCCTATTAGCAAAAGCAAAATTTTATTAAAATTTTCAAAAATTTTATCAAACTTCTTTAAAGCTTTTTGAAAAACTGTGATTCTCTTATAACCAGAATATGATTTATTCAAAAATTTTCGCCTGCGGCGCTATTGCATTACTTAGAATGTTTAGAATTTGTATATATATAATAATAATGTCTAATGTATCGTTATGAATATTAATATATTATACAACAAAACTAATACTTAAAATCAGATTAGATACTATTTATATATATATATATATATATATATATATATATATATATATAGTATTTAAGTAGTGGTAGAAGATGCTAATGCTAAATTGAAATTATTGAAGTCGTGGCGTCGATTTATGCTATTTCAGAATTATATATAGAGCGGACTGTTGTATAATCAAATGTCAGTTTTAGCTTAAATTTAATCAATTGTTTAAATCGAGACTGGACTTTAAATATGGACTAAGTTTATTGCTGTTTGTTTAGTAATTAATCCAGTGCGGAGATAAAAATTATGGATGGAACAAATAGCAAGGGTATTTAAAAATATTTTGAAGAAACGTCATTTAAATTTAAAAATCCTGATGAAGCTAGCCAATTAAACAAATTTCGTTTAATTCAATTTGGAGAAATTGTGCAATTCGACTTTCTTTGAAACTTGTGAAAAATACTTTTGGCTTATATTTATGTTTAATGAATGAAAATTTATATATACAATATTGCAACCATGCAGAAAACATTTGCATTTTAATCACAAAACTCCAATAAATTAATTAATTAATTTAATTTCGTATTTTGAAAATGCTGCAACTTTTGCTGGAGCTCTGGTAAAGTTAAATGAACTTTTTGATTATGACTAAAAATTATCAGACAAGCCAGATAAAAACTAAACATGTTTCTGAGTTATTTTGCCGAAAGCGGTAAGAGCAGCTTGTGGTGCTCGCAAAAATTTCGTTGAATCAGTTTCTATTTACTTTGTAGCTTAAATTCAAAATTCAGCTTAACTGATTAAGAAATTAAATTTTATTTGCCAGTAATATCCTTTAAAAGTCAACTTGCATTCGATTAAATTATTCATCGAAATTCGTATGTATAATGTAAAAATATAGATGCCGTTTATTCATCGAAAATGTGCTCGAATAATATAAATATAGCATATTCATACCCTGTATAATTAATTTTAAATTTTAATTTTAAAGCTATACAGTTTAACTATGCTATATGACAAAAATCTCTTAATAAATTGCAAATTTCATGTTCGTACATTGAAATAACTATATAAAATAGAATTCAAACGTTATATATTACAATGTTCTAGTAACTACAAAAAACGAAAAATTGTGCAAAAATTGTCCAAAACGTCAGAAAAAATTTTCGATTTTTGTAGTGTTAAAGAGCTGGTTCCGGTTCCGGTTCCGGTTCCGGTTTTTAAAGCCAGTTCCGGTTCCGGTTCCGGTTTTTTGGAGTTCCGGTCGATCCCTACTAGAAAGATTTTAGCATTAAACACATTTTCCATTGCACCAAAATGTTTTTGTGTAAAATCTTTTTATCTTCTATTTAAAATCTGTTTTACTAAAATCTAAGGGTCACGTGACCAAAACAGCCTATCAGACACCGAGCGGCAGCTTTAAAGTAGTAGCTCTGCCCAATGATAAAATACTAATGTCACGACAGTGTGAAACTGTTTAAAATCTATTCATTCGTGTTTTCAAAACGTTATTTCTTTCTCTTTCCATTCTTAGTTAAGTTAGCTAAAGCCCAGTTTACACGACCAAACTTTCGCCAAACCAAACTCAGACCAAACTCAAGTTTGGTGAAAATTTGGCCGTGTAAACGAACACCAAACCGCACCAAACTCCCACCAAACTGTCAAACCGGGTTTGGTGTAGGACCAAACTTTTTGCAAAGTTTGGTGAAACAGCCAATCAGATTGCAACACATGACTATGACAGGAGCATATAAACTACATCAATATATACGTACGTTTTATTACTTCAGTTGGGTCCTAGCCTTGTGGATTTTTTGCACTTCCACTATACTTGTGTTTTTCTATAAAATAGTTTATCTGAATGGCGGGTTGGAAATTTGAAAAGGAGATTGATTGATTTATACTGAATTTTTACTCCGAAAATCCTTGCTTATGGAATTACAAGGATGAATCTTATTTTAAACGCACTAGGTGTGGCCAATAAAATATAAATTTATCATGCTACTAAATTAGTAAATACGAAAATAGCCAAAAAAACGAAAGATTTTAAATTAAATTAATTATAATTGAATTTAATTAAAAAATTATCCGTTTAGTTTTTTATACTGTTCCAATTTCTATAAAAATTGCAGGGGAAAGAGAGGGAAACCCCCTCCGCATCGGCCACACAGGCCATTATGAGCACACTAATAAAATGATGGATTTTAAAACGTTAAATGTCACGAAATGGCGCATATTTTAAACACTATCTGATTGGTTCCGTCCAAAAGTTTGGCACTAGTTTGGCAAACGTTTGACAAACTAATGTTTGCTCGTGTAAACGGACAGTTTGCCAAACTTTTTTCACCAAACTTGAGTTTGGTCTGAGTTTGGTTTGGCGAAAGTTTGTCGTGTAAACTGGGTTTAGCCTTATCTTATCTTCCTAAAAATTGTCTAAAGGAGCTGATGTTCAGTCTTTGAAAGTTTTACTTAGTACTCGTTATTCTAAAAAGTTAACTAGTCTTTTGCTTTTAATTGCCCGTGCAATACAATAGTGACTACAAGCGAACGTTTTCTAAAGTTCTTGCAATATTTACATGGATTCTCACGTTAAAAAGATTTTAAACATAGTACGGGGTATAAAATCTAATTAAGTTTCAATAGGTAATCAGATTTTAAACAGATTTTAAATATATTTAAGTTGGTGAAACGCTCTGTTCACTTAAATATATTTAAGATCTCTTTAAAATCTAATTTAGCTCATTAGATTTTAAATACATTTGGTGCAATCGGGTGTTAATTACTAGATTTGCGGCATGATCTTCACGATAACGTCAGATCCCCCCACCCTACAAATTAGACCCATCACCTCAAAGAAATTTGTAATGAAAGCGGCTGAAATCCAGGGGGGTCAAAATTCCTTGTTACACAGAGAGGCAGACAGCGAGAAGACGTGGAGGGTCTACTCTTAGGTCTAAGGATCAAGCTAGCCTAGTGTGGGTCTAACCTAATCCAGACGGTCCGCCTGTTGGGTACGTGAGTTCACTAGTGCCTCAAGGCCAGTACTTATCAAGGGAACAGTTGCGATGCTTAACTGCCACCCACGGATCAGTACCAGGGGTCACTGCACAACAGAAGAGAACCTTGAAGTCGGAACACCTGTCACACTCGAACACGCAAGACCAGGGCTCCGTATGAGGGCTTCCTTCGGGCTCGCTATCAACAGTCCAAGCTTCAATCTCAGCACGATTCCACGGCTGAGAACAGTTGCAATAGAAGGTTACCTCCGAATGCTCAGGCTCAACTAGAGAACTACCCTCGTGAACTAGGAAAAGTATGCTAAAGCTGTACTGGTTGTGACACTCAGGACACTGATGAAACGGCAGATTCAGTTGGTTCTCAGGCTCACTAATATCGCTAAGGTTTCCTTCGTCGTCAGCGTCTCCGTAGACAAATTCAATGGGCTCCAGACTGATCTATTTTCCAGATATCGTCGACTCAGCGGTTTCCTATCCAATCTAATACCAACTACAACAACTTAAGCTCTGATCCTAGATTAACTATTTACTATGTCCCAATAATCTTACTATCAAACAGCACAAACACACACAAGATCAAGTACACTACAAAGTCCGTTGCAAAACTGATACAAGAGGAATCCGTTCACCGCCTAACGACTAAACCCAAATCTATGATCAGTCACAGGTCCCTACTCCGAAGTCTTAGCAGAAGAAGAACTAGAGCTGAAACCTAGTAAAATTTTGGTTAGATTAGTGTTTTAACCTACTGGTTGCCACACACACGCACACACGCACACTCACCTAACCAGTACTCGTTACTCTCAGACTGCGAATTGATTCGCAGTCACACAATGATTAGATTTTTCAGGATCGAGGAGGGGGGAAGTTCCCTATATGCTCCCTATATGTACCTGAAAAGTGTGCACAAGTCCACCCGTTCCCCGCTCACGAATAGTTACCAGCAATACGCACCAGCAGAAAACCAATAACTATTCTAACCTCTGCTAAGAGGACGACCCGTAAACTTTAAAGTTTGGTTGAAAAGTTAAAGAGAGAGAATTTGAGCAGATTCGGTAGAGCAAGCAGAAACAGAGCAGATCAAAAAACAGATAATTTGAGACAGAGAAGTGACAGACATTTTTGACAGCAAAAAGATTAAAAGTTAACAAAGTAGATGTAGATCTTCGTTTCTTCAGTGAATAAGATTTAACATCCAACCCCAACTCCGATTCCCAATATGACAGTCCTAGAGTTCTCGAGGTGTGTCCCTAAGCCAAAGGAAGGCTCTCAGCAAAGATTCTAAGACTCAGAGAAGGTTCAGCAAACTGACGTTTGACAGCTGAATTCCGAGAGATCCAGACAGAGCAGCACAGGCAGCGCGGTCAGAGACAGAAGCGAAGGTCCAGGGGTGATCCGGAACGGCGTCACTCACACTGGCAAATCAAGCAGAGACCAAGGACCACGGCACTGGCTGATATCCGGGCAAGAACCGAGCAGGATCCACGGGATCAGGACAGCTGGCGACGAGAGACAGGACAGCGAGGATCAGAAGAGAGCAGAGCAGAGCTGGACAGGTCCAGAAAAGAGACCTGCGCTAGAACTGAATCAAATGGGTTAAAACCTTGTCGGTTTTAACCCGGATTCAGTGATATTAACTGGATTTCGCCAGGACAAAGGTGAAAGTTTATTAATTTTGATGAGAAGGTACTAAACTCAACCTAGATCAAAGTTTTTGAGCAAAACTAGCGAGGACTAGACGAATTAGCCTTTGGGTGATTTACTTCAAGAACGGAAGAAAAATGGATTATTGAGAGGAAAAAAAACTTTTGAGTTTTTGAACAGGAAAAACGAACAGAGGGGATTTCCATTGGAAATCCCCCACCAATGACGTGTTCCTGAATTTCCTCTTCAGGAAATTCAGGGAAATCCAGCTAATATCAACTGATATTAGCATACAATCATGAAAGCAATAGCGATATCAAATAATCTAGGGCGGCGAGGGCCCGACTTTAACGTATGATTTCGAGAGTGGGACTCAAGGTCCGATTAGGTTGGTTTTAGACTCGCACTTACAATGGTTATAAATCCTAAAGGGAATTGGGACCACTCATCCTAAAGGGGCGAATCAGAAACAGGGCTTCTGAAGCCCAAACCCGTTTTTGGGCAATCCATCCCCCCCAGGTGTACCCCAATCCCAACCTAGGGTCCGAGTGAGAGAAAAGTTTTGAAGGGGGTATCCTAGAAGGGGAGAGGCAGAACCTCTCCCAACAAAACAGCTCATGGGGTGTCTGTGATTTTCCCCCCAGCATTTCGGCCACGCGAGAGAAGACAGACGACCGTTCGTCACCACCCCAAATCACAGACTGACTGGAGTTTGAAATTTTGCTTTCACGTTAACTTTAGCCTCGTGTCTTTTGCAATCATCTTTCGATGATTGGTTGCTTTCATGCTTGCCTTTCGTCATTGGTCGGTTTGAAGAGGAAGACCCAGCCTCCTTCTTTTGAATTTGCACCTGAGCTGTTTGTCATCCTAGTTACGTAAAGTTTTATGACTTTGGGTCCGTTTTCGAGTGGCCCAAAGTACCCCAACAGCCCTGGCCCTAAACTTTTATGGCGTTTTTGTTTCGAAGTGCCTTTGTCCTGGACTTTATTTCTATAGTCCTGAATGTTATTTGCAAACAGACGCGCAGGCGAAAGGAGAGCCGATGGAAACGAGAAGCAAGGGAGAAGAAGAAATCGTAATAACAGACAGGGGGCCTGGAAGCCCAAGACGAAATAAACCGTACCTAAGCTAGATGAAACTTACACCTATTTCCGAGATTAGCTAGAGACCTAATACTACCTATTAGTCAATATCACTTGCTAACTTCTTTTTTTTTCTTTCAGGGGTGACTTGTGCCTTAATTTCAGAGGGGTTCCCCTCTGTCTGACTTATGCGTGTGATGTCATTCTGGGGACGTGAAAAGGTAGCGCCGAACCTCACACATACGTAGACTCAATGCTAGACACTCAGACTGGCCTTCGCTGGCCTTCACTCACGCACACATAACTCAATAGTAGGGACCGGTAGATGAACCCCATACAGTTGATGATGCAAAATAGAAGGGGTTAAAACTAGCCTCGATCTCAATTAAATGGTGAACGGATTTTACAAGAATAATCACAATAGTACTAATAAAGTAAAATTACAATTACAAGCTACTAACAGTGGGTGAATCCAATAAAAAGAATATACAAAATTACAGATTATCATAGGTAAACACAATAACACAGCATAATTACAAATTGTACGTAAGTCATTACAATGGAACATATCGGAAACCTATTTTTAATTTTAGCTGGTGAACTTCAGAATGGTCCGATTGATTGAGAAAAAGTTTTCTAAGACTTTTACGATGTGTTCTTTCTGGAAATCAACTTCTGGTTCAGTGCTAATGCTAACTGCGAAAGTTATTATGATATTTAGAGACTCCGTCCATTCGAAACAGCGAAAGGCTTGGCACTGACCAAGTTCTCTTCAGCTTTTCTATTCTGAATTCGAACCAATAGCTTAGCAAAAAGTTTTCTGACTGCTTCAGAGTCTCTTCTTTCACATGAGATAATTTCCAGTTCACTAGGAGAAATCTTGCAAAATCTATTATGATGTTTTTGAGAGGCGTTTAACTGTTGTGGACCCAGCCGACAGCAGTCAGAACAGCCTATCTTTATTTCATTAGAACGAATCGAAGACTGGATAAATCACGTATAAAAAAGTTTTCTGAGACCTTCTAGCTGTCCTTTTTCAAACCAGACCCTTTCCGGTCATCCCTCTTATCTATGGCAAAAGTTATAATGATAGATCGGTAGATAGTCACATGCACACAGCCGAGGAAGAACCAAGTCAGGTTTTCCTCATTAATTTCTTGCCAGAGTCAAATTCTTTAGACCAATTGTTCTAGAAAAACTTTTCTGAGACCCTCTTGGTCAGCCCTTTCAGCTGAGCCTGGTCTCAATTAGTGATGTGCGCTGAACAATTTGCCCGCTCCGGAGCTCCGGCCGGAGCGGGCTGTCGGAGCACCGGAGCTCCGGAGCTCCGCGGAGCTCCGACTGTTTGTGAAGGTTAAAATTGTAAAAAATTTATTTTAAGCTAAGCGGATTATTTTTGCAATGACAAGCACGTCTACTTACTGTTTACTATATAGCGCTTCGCATTTTTGTGTTCAGAACCTGATTCTTTTGCTATTCACATTTGTTCTATTTGCTAGAATGTATTTTTGATCTGAAATGAGTTTAGACTTCGACAACTTTTCACAGAACTCGTGGCTGTTTCATTATGCATTATGTTGCGTTTACATAAATGCCAATGTTAGTTTACTGCCGTTTTGTTCTAATGTCTCACTTTTTCAATATTTGCTAAGTTAAACTTTCATAGATTAGGACTCCATAAAGTTCGTTACGAGAATTTCGTCAAAAATTAAATTTTTGAATCCATGATGAACTACTGCAAATTTAACAAACTTGGACCAGATTTGCTTTTATCCACTGTTTAACTTTTAAGAAGTATATATATCTATATAATCATAAAATAAGTTTGAACAAGGAGCAAATAATGTCTGAAAAATATTAGAAAAGGTGTGTGAGATGAAAGCAAAGAAAACATTTGTAGACATTGAAAGTTATTCATCGGAAAAGGGAATAATTGATGGATTAAAGGATTAATTAATGGCGCTTAGAATTATCTTTAAATTGTCATCTTTATCATCTGGACAAGTTGGAAAAATTGTCTCCAGAAAACGAATCATACAGCAGTCTTGAGAACGTAGAAAAATTATTAAAAATAAAACGAGCACTAATTCATTGTTCTGACGCACTGTTCGTGAGACTACAGCAAGAAATCATGAAAACTCTTGAAAAATTTCATTAGTACCCAAGTTATGAGCAACAGACAGGCATCAAAGCTTGAAAATGGCTGCTCCGGGTACCTGGAGCTCCGGAGCAGAAGCCCGCTCCGGAGCACCGAAAATCGGAGCTCCGCTCCGGAGCTCCGTCGGAGCGGAGCTCCGACGCACATCACTAGTCTCAATAATCTCTGACAACTGATTCAAAAGTTATTCTGATGCTTTTCACAGTACACGCGAGAAAGACAGTTGCAAAATACAGCTCATTTTTTCATTTTCATTACATCCCTCCCGAGAATTAAGGGGATGCATTTCTGCTAGGGGGTGAGACATAAATAGTGCAAACAAACATGGCAAGCGATATTCCCAACAACTAAGATTCAACGTCTACCAAATTCTCTCTTTTAGTCGCAACTTTTCCGAAGTGTTGAGAAGGTCTGCATACACTTTTAGTCTACGACTCGACGTTACCGGGGAGATCCGGGTACGTGACACCAGTCTACAACCCAGAACTGCCGAGGAGGCTTGTGCACACTTTACCGTTCGTTACCACCTCTAAATTGCGTGAACTAAAATAAGGGCAGGGTGCTAGTGATCACCAGCTCCCGGATGGATTACCAAGAAATAACCAACTACCAAACTAGACCAGTGTCCTATTCGATTACAGGGCATTCTAGCCCCCAGGGCACTTCAGCCCTCGAACAACTACGACTTAATAGGTTACCATCGAATTCTCTATACTGGGCGGGGTCCACTCGGGATTGCCCTGTCTTACCCAGTTCCACAGTACTGCGCACAAAACTTCCGAAAACTTCAAAAAAAACTATCTTCACTGGGCGGGGTCCACTCGGGATTGCCCTGTCTTACCCAGTTCCACAGTACTGCGCACAAAATCCTTCAAAACTTCAAAAATTATCTTTACTGGGCGGGGTCCACTCGGGATTGCCCTGTCTTACCCAGTTCCACAGTACTGCGCACAAAATCCTTCAAAACTTCAAAAATTATCTTTACTGGGCGGGGTCCACTCGGGATTGCCCTGTCTTACCCAGTTCCACAGTACTGCGCACAAAATTCCTCGAAACTTAAAAAGAATTATCTTTACTACAGAATTCTTCAACATTCAGACAACCCTTGAGCATCCAAGCTCATGCCCATCTCTTGCCCATTATTGGTGACTGCGAATCCTGGTCATACACACAAATTTGCCATATCATGCTTTCTTTCAGCCGTACAGTTGTCTCTACCTACCGAATTGCCATCTAAAGCTAATTTCCCTATGCTAAAACACTACACCGTCGGGCCAGCATGCATTTTCGCTTGTGTTATTTTAGTGCTCATTGGCGCATTTATTTTTTTTTGAATTTATACGCTCAACATGGAAGGCAGTTTTACAATCTTTCCTATTTGAGAGCTCGCCCCTTTTTCTGCAGTCACCTTTTCTTGAAGGCTTTGCGAGCAAACCAGACTAGGTTTCTGCCGTCCTAGTCATTGTCACGCGGGGGGCAGATGTCGTCGGATAAACGACGACAGCTACCTTGAGGGTGACTGAGGCAATTTCAGCAGTGCTGACCCTGGCCAATAACCGCATGTCAGTCTGGCTTGGGGGCCTTGTTTTCTGTCCTTGGCCTTCGCTTCTCCGCGTCTTGACTGCCTTTCAGTAGTCTCCGGAAATCTCCTTTTGTATCCAACGATGCGAAGCCAAATACAAAATGCAAAAATACACTATCGGGCTGTCAGCTAAACTACCATATCAGGCTTATCAATTTTTCGAATGCCTGCTTCCGTTACAGCAGTAGCTCTATTCTGAATTATCGCAAAATTTGGAGTATCACTGGAAATTGTAAACAAATTTTGGAAGGTTTTTCGTCTTGACAATTTTGGATACATATTAAGGAGCTGAAATGAGCTTGTCTACTGTCAGATTTGAATGCATGGCATTGTTTCCGCAACCTAGTCGAGGTGCCGGCAACAACCAGCCAGCATTTGCGCCTCATGTGCGAATTTTTAACTCACCCAATATTGCCTCTCACTTCACACAGCGATCGCTTACCCCAATGTCGATTTGTGTGATCTTCAGTGGAAATGAAAAATTTTAAATTCCTAGTCCTAAGAAAAAGGGTGTTGGCATTGCTTTCAGAGCTCAAATGTAATCCAGTTATGCAATTTTTTATTCACTCTCCCCATCCACATTACTGCTGTTGAAAAATGATGGAATCTTAGAGGGAACTCAAGATTTAATGTTTTAGGAAAATGTAATCGTAATGTGTGAATGAGTTGCTGCCACACCAACCCGTTACTGCAGAACCATTTTGCAGACTCGAATGTCAGTCAAGTCGTCTCATATGTAAGATTTTCTCTTGCTTGCCCACAGAACTTGGAATACGGCAGACAAAATGAAACAAGTCAATGAAACAAGTTTGACGCCTGTGGAAATCGTAACTCCAGCGACCCTCAACGCGGATGAACTGGCAAATCGACATAAAGCTTCTTCAGTTGTAACCTATAACGACACAAAAACGGATATAGACGTGCCTGCCGGAGCTAGTACAAATGTGAAAGAAAAGATGGGTGTTCGGAAGAGAATCTCAACGAAACCGTCTTTTAACTGGAACAAGTTGAAATTTAGACGTCAACGACGGGTAACAAATGCACACAAAGTGGTCAACAATTCGAATGATAGCAAAATGAAAAATGCAACCAAGATGTCTCCAAAAAGCGGGAGCAAGAATTTGTTCAAGATCAGTGATATCAAAGTTATTTTGTTTGTTCTTTTTCTTTGTATTCTATATGGCTACATCAGTGGTCATTTCAACACCGTCTGGAATCAGCTGTTCCCGCCACCAGTAAAAAGCAAATCTGAAGTTTTGAATGAGATCGCCTACAATGAAACGAAGTTGTTAATTAACAAGACCATAAGGCGTCCGCTGAGTCAAAATGAAACTAACATCTTACTCAAAAAAGTCAACGAAACTCTGCAAGCCGAGCAGGAATTGTTCGATACAATGGCGAATCTTACAGGCGACGATGAATGGAAGAATAAAAAGCCAACCATTGTATTGGATGGGATGATGTACAACAAAGAGCAGCTGAATTACTACATTGCCATTTTGCGTGAGATCCTGGAAACTAAAAACAACAAGGCAGACGAGCACAAGCGACGAAAGAGGGGTTTAATCGAATTCCCCACACAACCCCATCAGCTCCCAGTTAAATATGAAGTATACACCTATGATAGTTATGAAGATCGCGTGTTTCGCCCTTTGGTAGCGAAAGCAATTGCTGATATTGAAAATAAGACCTATATTCGCTTAAAGCGTGGCCAAGTTCGTGTATGATGGTAGACAACTTTGGCGCGGCTGTTGTGTATGTTGGGCGATTACGTTGTCGTCCGACCTCACTTTGCCCACCAGTACCTTTCTTCATAGTAATGAATATATGGGAATCATTGTAGGACGAGAATGCTAAAAGTTGAAAAACAAGTAATTAGTTATTGAGCATATAAGCAAACTTATAATCGTCCAAAGGATCGCTGGAAGTATCCCCTAAGTTTTCATAGGAAAAATTTTTAACTTCCCCCTACCTGGTAAAATATACTTACTATTAGGTTTTGGCTTAATTTGGTAGTTTTAGTATTTCTGGTACTATGAAATTAATGTGAATGCGTTATGTCGGAGAAACAATACATTTTAATTTAAATTTATAAAAAATTTTAAAGTTTTGCCACGTTTGCACGATTACTTTTACAGCAGCTATTTTCAATTACTGGCGAACTTGAAACAGAACTAGAAACGAAGAGCTCTAATTAGTTCGCTAAACAGATCAGCTTAAGGTGGTCGTGAACGTCGTAGAGAATTACCGGGTGCGCCTTACTGAATACATTAATCATCTAACCCGTTTCAAATTTTAAGGAACGGTACCCGGTTGTATGTTTTCAACCACGCTGAGTTCAAACAATTAGAACAAATGAACAGCTGAATCAATTAGATTTCGCGAAGTTCGAATTTCCCGAAAGGGAGGACAAAGGGAAACCTCAAACTTTTTGGTCTTCGATTTTACTTAAAAGAATCAGAATTCTGTTCTTCAATTCAGCATTCCGTTCGTTGTGAGTAAGCCAAAGTTGTAAGTTTAAGAAATAAGCTTATACTGAGCTAACGGAATGCTGAATCGAAAAACGAACTTCAGATTCGTGTTCTGTGGCCCAGAGAACACCTTATATACAACTTTTTGAACGAAGACAAAAGTTTTCCGTGGCCCTCCTCCTTGTACACAAATAAAATTTTGCGATATTTGAACTCAGCGTGGTCGAAACAGTACCTATGCCAAATTTTAGCTCAATTGATCAAGTTTAAAGAATTTGAAGGGTGGTGGGTATTTGAAACAAGACCCAAGTTTTGTACATAAGTAAACTCAATGAAGGACTACTTTATTCAGTTGTTTAATTGGAAAATTTTGAGTATTTTATAAATGTTCAAAAATTTTTGAAATCATTCCATGGAATTTACATTTTACACAAAAATGAAAAAGTGCCCCTGGATATCCCTCCAAAATCATGCATATTTGTAAGACAATGAGGAATTGCTTTTACCACTAACGCTACTTTTGCTATAAAATATGTTTACAATTGTGCTCAAGACGCCTCAATTACGTTTCCATTCAAAAATATTTGAAAATAGTACGTATGCTAAATTTAATGGTATGTATGTATGCTAAATTTGGAAGATTAAGGCTGTCTAACTTAGAAACAGTTTTTATACAGTAAGTTTATCTTTTCACAAAGGGGTAGAAATGAGATCAGGGCCGACAAACCGCCCCGACGCGTAGGGCCGGCCTGGCCTGAGAAAAAATTAGTCAGGGCCGGGCCGAGCGGCGCTACTCCCTACGGAAAAAGCCCTGTCCGGCCCTGCCAAGCCGAGACGTTTTTCACATAAACCAGGTGTGATAACTGAGTTGTGATATTTTTCATCTAATGAACCGGAAAAGCTAATTATCACCAATGGAAAAAGTATAAAGTATTGTCCTTATTGTCCTGTATGCGTACACATTTCGAAGACACATTTTGTCAATAACTTTGTATATGCATGCATATGTATATGAGCATATATAGTGTTGCATGAAATCGTTGTACACTTTCCTACTGCGCGAATCGCATGTACATTTTGAAAATGTGCGCGAATCAAGTGTACACTTTATAAATACGCGGCAGGGCCGGGCAAACCTAGAAATTGAACAGGGCCGGACCGGACCGGACCCGAAAACTCGGCCGTGATCTCACCTCTACTAACGGGTTTTCCTCTTCTAGGTCGAGTTGTCGTCTTTGTAAAGAGCCGCTTAGCCGCTTACGTATGTTTCTGGAAACAGCATAGAATCCGCCTGAAATTGGCCCAAAAGTTTTAATTATTAAAAAATTCAAACTCCCAGTTTATGAGAGCTTTAAAGTAAACAGGGAGGTGGAGACTTGTTCGTTGGCGCTGATTGAGTCACGGATGAATTCATGTTTGCCGGCCGTAGCTACGGTTTTGACTAAAAGGGGACCAGTTCCAAATGACTATAGCATAACTAGGCCGCCAAAAACTGGCAGAGTCGCAATAATTTTGAATTTTCATTTTATGTTTTTTTTACTAAATCACTGACAGGTTTCTTGTCGTTAAGAGCAATAATGACTTGCACTCACATGTCTGGCGTTCAGCTGACAACAGGCCATTTTGCAATACTGTGTGGTCAAGCGAAACGGTTACACAATATTTCTCATATCGCCAAAAGTGCTGTTTAAACTTACCATGGCGCCAGCTTCTGCTACCAATCTGTCTGAAGCGAATATACGTCTTATTTTCAATATCTGCAATAGCTTCAGCTACCAACGGTCGAAACAACATATCTTCCCTTTTATTTCTGGTATATACTTCATATCTAATGGGAAGATCGTGGGGTTCGACAGGGAACGATTTTGTAAAATTTTGCTGGTCTTCATCTCCATTTTCCAATATCGCTCTCCAAACGTCCCGGAAGTAAGTCATCTGTTCTACGTTGTACATTATTCCCTCCTGTGCGATAGTAGGCTTTCTATCCTTCCACGAAGCATCTCCTGTAACATTTGCCTTTATTTCGAACAACTCCTGCTGGATTTGCAGCGTTTCATTGATTTGTATGTTTAGGATTTTCTTTTCTCTTGCATCCAGCGAATGTTTGACAACGCTTCCAATAAAGAAATTAGTTTGGTTGTGAACGGCATCATGGAACACTTCAAATCGGCTTTTTACAGGCATGGGGAACAATCTATCCTTGATAGAGTTAAAATATCCATTGGTACAAAGGAAAAAGACAATATACACACAAAAGGCATACCAAATGATTTTGATATCATTCATGCCATTAGCCACGCAAAATTTTGATGTTGTTCGGAAATTTTTGTCACCTGAAATGTCAGTCGCTTGGTACACATTTGTTACATTTTGTTGACGTCTACCTGTTAATAAACGCAAGTAAAGCGACCGCAATGTTGACAATTTCTTGAGTAACACATGCTTTCCTTTCGAAATTGTGTTGATTCTGATTGCGTCAAGATCCGTTACTGTGCATTTGTAAGGTTCCTGGGTAGGAGCTTGATGCAGGTTTGCTAATTTGTCTCCAAAGAGCGCTGTTGGAGAGACTACTTCAACAGGCGGTATACTGGAATCATTAATAGATCGTTTGTAAGGTTCCTGGGTAGGAGCTTGATGCAGGTTTGCTAATTTGTCCCCAAACAGCGATGTTGGGGAGACTACTTCAACAGGTGGTGTAGTGGAATCATCAATAGATCGTTTGTAAGGTTCCTGGGTAGGAGCTTGATGCAGGTTTGCTAGTTTGTCCCCAAAGAGCGCTGTTGGAGATACTACTTCAACAGGCGGTGTAGTGGAATTATCAATAGATCGTTTGTAAGGTTTTTGAGAAGTAGCTTGATGCAGGTTTGCTAGATTGTCCTCGAAGAGCGCTGTTGGAGATACTACTTCAACAGGCGGTGTAGTGGAATCATCAATAGATCGTTTGTAAGGTTCTTGAGAAGTAGCTCGATGCAGGTTTGCTAGATTGTCCTCGAAGAGCGCTGTTGGAGAGACGACTTCAACAGGTGATGTAGTGGAATTATTAACAGATCGTGTGTTTACCATATTCAAAGATGTGTGCAGGAACTAAGGGAACATTCTTCTAAGTCCCGAGCTTGACACAACTTGAAATGGGAGGCTGAGTTGTCCTCAATTCGTCCAAGTTGACTATCCCGTCACCCTAAAAACAACCTCTGTATTAAAGATCATACTCTAGTCTTTCCTATGGGTCGTTTAACAAAAAACTCAAACGGCCTGACATAAACTTTTAACACGTTCACTGACGGATCACGTATGGCGTAACACCGCATGGCATGATCGATCTAGGAGATATTTGTCGATATATTTGGTTTTATAAATCACTGGCATCAAACAAATTTACTGCCGTAGTTTGAGGCGAAGTCCCATATATGGGAGGCCTTCATAGAGGTCTCATAGATCGTGAATTTCACTATTAGACTAGCTATCAACACCAAAGACATATTTAGTGCTTTCTCCTAGCGCCGAAACCAATGTTTTTGCTTTCTAGTTTCTATGCAGCGCCGGCTTACGCAAATGTTTAAAATTATCGCACAAAAGTACCACATGTGGAACTACGGCGTAGAAGTCAGAACTCCGTAAAGTCCCATATATGAAACTTCGGCGTTGGGCGTTGAATATGTTGCCCGAACTCGCTCAGGACTAAAGGTGCCTTCATAGTCGCGTCGACGCGCGTCTACGAAGGTCAATATCATTTTGCGCGCATCAACGCGCGTCGACGTGCGTCGATGCGCGCAAACTGGCATGCTACAAATGGGAACGTCTACGCGCGTCGACGCGCATCTACAAAGGTCAATATCATTTTGCGCGCACCAACGCGCGTCGATTCGCGCAAACTGGCATGCTACAAATGGGAACGGCTACCCGCGTCGGCGCTTCCAGTGGTAGCATAGCACCCAGGGTATGATGCCAAATTTGGAAGCGTCGACGCCTCCAATTGTAACATGGTAGTGTTGCGCATTGACGCGCTTCGACGGGGAGACGCTAGAGGCGACAGGGACTATGAAATCACCATGAAGGTTGAAAATGACCGGTTTCACATTTGTGCCTGCCACTTTTTTGAGCATTTAGAGAGATGGGACTACCGCCATCGCCAATCGACAGATAATTAATTTCTCCATATTTTGGAATCCAGCGATTTTGGGTCTCCGATGCACCCAAAAAAGTTAGAAGCCGTCAAAGTTGGCAAAGTACAAATTTAGCTAAATTCTCATTGCAGAAAATCAACTATTTCATTTTTCCTGCTGCGCCTCAGCGCAGCAGGTCTCTTAAAGTTGCTTCGGGTATAACTTTTGCATACCCCGAACACTGAATTACAGTAAACGAATGAAAGCGTGTAAGACACAGTTAAAGGCTGGGTATCTTTAACATATGGATTTTCTAAAGTAAACAAAAGGGCTGATTTTGGTGTGTAGAAGACTTTCTTGAAATTGGAGTGATGAAGTCAGGTAAACTTACCAAAACTGTGTAATTATTCGTCGTCTTGCACTCAGAACTTTTTTAGAGTGCAGTAGCGCTGCAAATATCTACATGTCAAAATTTTGCCATGCGAAAAACGTGGACAAATTTGGTCGACATAACGATTAAAACGATTTAGGCCAACTTTAACCCGATACGATACCTTCTTCAGAAGCCTATCTCCCCCTTGACCCAAGTGGGGGTACTTTTCCTGAAGGACCGTACCCACACAGAGCAGCCGATATCAAACTGCCAAAAAGTAAATTCCAATTTTGATTTTGTGAAAGCATTCATGATGGCAGAACGCGCGTTGGGTCGCATCGATCCTTTTGACTCTGACTCTTTTCAGTGGGAGTCGTACATGGAGCAAATAGAAGAGTACTTTATAGCCAATAATATCAGAGGAGAACGCACTCAAGTGGCTGTGCTCCTGAGTGTGGTGGGTCCAAAAACCTACGAACTTCTGAAGGACATTTGGGAACATCGACAGTCGCAGTGTCCCATTCACTATTCGACACTTTCTCAATTTAACCATCATTTTCTATTCTTCCCAAAACTTCAGAAACGTTTTTTGTATGCAAATGGGATTACTCGTAGTTTAAAGAATTTTGGCTTAGCACCTTCTTTTGAAGTCAGGTGAGCTCTGTAGTCTTTAACTAAGCCTAAACATTCTTTGAAATAGTCGTTTGCCAATTGCCATGTAGTTTCTTCCAATTGTTCGCTGTATGACTCCCATTGCATTGACTCGGAGTCAAAGGCATCAATTCGGCCCAATGTCCTTTCTGCCATGACAATTTTAGCAGAAAATTTCGGAACTCGTCGTCAATGAAGAGTAGCAACTACTTGTTACTACTTCTATCAGATTACTGGATCACAACTTAATATTGCGATAGCTTTTGCAGTTAGTCATTACAATGTGCATCATCAACTGCATTTGGTAACTACAGGATATTTTGTAACTATGATTTTAATTTAAATTTTAACGAGGGGGGCCTTCGCTTACTGCAGCATCAACTGAAAATTCTTTTAACAAGATCTCCTGCGGCTGAAAAATGAAAAACGATGTCACCAAACGTTATATGCAAATTAGCTTTTCGCAAACTGGTGTCAATTAGTCAGAGCAAGTGCTCTGCAGAGGAAGTTGCTTTTTGTAAAATATGTTTAACAAGTCAGCCCAAAAAAGGGGCAATATTCCTTCACGGAACCTGCAAAACCTTCTGGTAGAAATACTCAAAAGTCTACATTATGCATATTTTCAATGCATTCCTCATATATAAATGCAATGATAAATTTGGCCAATTTGTTGTAAAAATTTAAACATTCGCCAGATACTCCGTTCGGTATAATATGTGAATTCCTCCTTGGACGAATTATGGACGTCCTTCATGAAATTCAAAAAGCCGTGGAGCAGAAATTTCAGTGTGTACATTAGAAGCTAAAATGAGATTTTACGTTGAACCCTCAAACAGTACGAATTGTTAAGCAGCACGAAGATGGACTATTGTGATTACAGGCATCGGTCGTGAACGTACGACGTGCCCGTGTCCAACTCTGGACGTACAGTCACACATTAGAATACAACTCCACACAGCTCTAAAAACGGCTGACCCTGAATTAAAAAGCACAAGCCTCTATATAGTTTCAGTCATGCCTGTGCAGTTTCATATTACCAAGAGTGCATAATTGCACTATATATTAGAAGAAGAGTAAGCCACGAGAGGACTCCTCTTCTTGGCATTGCGTAACGGTGCTCCGACCACAATACGCGAATGTTCGCCCGTTTGGTGGGAGGGGTCGACAAGCATACCCCCTCCCCGTTTGGTGGGGGGGGGTGGGCAGACGGGGGTCACGGGGACCGCTTGGCCCTCCCCCCCCCCACCAAACGGGGACCTCTCTTTGTTACCCCCCCCCCCACCAAACGGGGACCTCTCTTTGCTACCCCCCACGAAACGGGGGAGACCCATTTGCGAATAGAACAAAAACTACCGTAACCTCTGCTCTACCCCCCCCCCCTCCCCACACCAAACGGGGACAGGGTTTCTGCAATCTGATTGGCTGTTGGCTACCCCCCCACCAAACGGGGACCTCTTTTCTGCTACTCCCCCAACCAAACGGAAGGGGGTATGCTTTGTCGAAGAGAGCTACCCCCCCCCCCCCGCAAGCTACCCTCGCGTATTGTGGGCGGAGCACCGTTACGCAATGCCAAGGAGAGGAGCCCTCTAGTGGCTTACTCTTCTTCTTATATATAGTGCAATTATGCACTCTTGATATTACTCATATACCTGTACAGCTCCATCTAATTCAAGATGTAAGAGTAGAGTTCTATGAGATGACGAAAACTTGAGAATAAAGTACCTTCATGTGAACGCACAGGGATACTCTGAGGTACTGGACATTTGACAGGATGTCCCCCTGCACTATGCTGTTTTATCGGTTTGAAATTACATCGCAGAGGTTTCAGGCGCACATACGCTGCGAAGACGCTAAAAAGTGTATCGACTAACCAATTTAGCAAATAGTGTAAAGTTGGAAGCCACAGACTAACCAAGCTTTGCGCGTGGGAAACTGCGCACAAGTTAACGTCGAACCAGGGGCCAGTTTTATAAAGAACCGTCTCGAGTTCTCGAGTTGTCAAGTACTCGAGTAGTCTGATTTCAGCAACCTCTTCTGTATTAAAAACTATATGTAAATGTATCTACGGACTATTTTATGGTGATTTATTTAGTCAACTATGCAAATTATTGAAGCAGGAAGAAAAAATTAATAAATCTAAATTTTCAAAACTTTCTCGAGTTGGCAAAAATTTCTCTGGTCGAAATCGCCCAGAGACCTTGCCTCGAGAACTCGAGACTTTTTCAGCGTGATTAGCAATGCGACTTGCGGATCTCGAAAACTTTCAGATAGTTTAGCTACTAGACTCGAGAACATTTTTATGAAACTGGCCCCTGGAGGAGATGTAGTTCCTGTCGACCTTAGCGAACCTCGCCAAATATTTCTAAGTGTAACCTACCGAACGGAGCTAAACCGCCGCTAATTAGCAAAGACTCAATTCAAAACCAACCTACCCCAAAATTTCTGAAAATACATACTGAAAAGAGCTAACTACCTACCCAAAGAATTCTCAGAAAAATCCCTACTTACAGACTAAAAAATCTGATACAAAAACCTAACTACTGATAACACCCTAAAGGTCTAAAAGAGACCACATTTACTATATGCTTGACGAAGGGGGTGACCCCCAAAAATATGCGTACAAAGAAGGAAAATACAAAGACTACAAATTTACAGAGATTTTAAGAATAACTTTTAAACAAGAACAAACTTTCACAACTATAGGTTTTCCGAAGACAAAAAACTAATCAAACAAATCTCAAATGATTTCCCCCAAAAATATACCAACAAATTAATATTAGAATGTGTCCCTAAGCCGTCACAGTTGTAATTAAAAACCACAGAAGCTACTCAAAAAGTACATTGAAATTAGAAAGAATAAAATTTAAATGCAGAGTGAAAGGCTCTACAGGGTCACCCTGGAGCTCGAATGAGTTTAGGGTGGACGAAAATAGTCACTATTAGAGTGGACGAAAATAGTCACTATTTTCCAATAAAAATTACTAGTATAAATGGCGGACAAAAGTTTGACAGCAACACTCAAAACCCAACCTTTCGCGTAGACAGAACAAACAAGGCTGATGATCAGAGGAAAGTAGGCGATCAATTCTGCCTAGCAACCAATCAGAGAAAAAATGATGGCATTTTTAGAGAATTTGATTGGTAGCTAAGGCTGATAAAACAATTTCAAATTATAACGACGCCGCCTAACGGCTGGGAGGACTGACAATTCTAGGGTTAATTTAAACATGGAAAATTTAGCAATTTCAACACAATTTCACAAAATAGCTTCACTCACTAATATTCAATAATTTTACCACAAATTTCACTCAACTAACAGGAATATTATCTTATAAAGGGCAGATGTAACGTCGCCTCATGACAATAGAGTGAGTTTTAACTTAAGAATTAAAAATTTATAGGAAAACCAATCTGCAATTGAGGATCACAATTCACATTTACAATTTGAAATTGAAAGCATGGCATATGATTTTCCAAGGTCAGCGCCGAGATGCTGCTTCTTTTAGGAGCCCACGTGTTCCGCTGGAGTGGAATATATTCCCCGGCTTTATTGTATGTAATGCATATTTGTTGTTGAAATTCTCGAATGCCCCACGATCTTCAACACGTGGGGTAGTATTTATATTTTTTGGAGTCAACCGAAAACAATGAAAGAAGCGGTATTAGCTTATGAAAAAAATTGTGTCAAAATTTGTTCCTGAAGTTTCATCGAGCTTTATGGTAGAAATCTTCTGAAATTAAGCAATACGCCCTGCCGTTATTTGTAAGTCAAATGCTTCGCAACCGTTTATCGATTAGTAAACGTTCACAAAAAAAATTCAGTATAACTGGCAGAATCGCATAAATGACATTGAGATTAGCAGACGACTAATACTGATTACACACTCGTAATAAAAATTAGTTGGTTAATTAGCAGCTGATCTTGGACCAATTTTAGTTTTGAATTTAATTTTGTGAAAACCTGGCATTGCAAATGACCTGAATAAGCTTTAAAATATAAGTTGAAACGGCGAAGTGGCTAAGATATTCGGCTAGCACCGTAATAACCTGAGTTCGATTGGCAGACAGATAACATTTTTAATTTTCATGTATTCACATGTTCAGGTATGTCATAAAAAGATCCTTAACTTTAGATAAGCTATTTATAGAACGTGGACTGAAAAGACTTCACAAAATCTTAGCAACAACAAACCTTTAGGACGTGTCCAAAAAAAGCGTAAATTTTTTCTTTTGGACCAAAGTCTAAAGACCTACAGTCTTTTCTTGAGAACATATGGCGGTCTGAGTAGATTGAAAATTTTTTTTACGCATGGGCAATGCCTGCACAACTCCTGCACATGTGCAGGCTAGAAAAAATTCGTGCAGTGCGCAGCAAAAATGTTACCCCCGCGCAGTAAAATTTTTACCCCGCGCAGGAAAGAGCCTCAAGATTTTATCGCCGCACAACAAAATTTTTACCCCCGCGCTACAAACCGCATCAAAATTTTGTCCTTCGCAAAAAATTTTCATCGCTGCGCAGCAGACTTTTTACCCCCGCGCAGCAAATTTTTATCACCTCGCAGTAAAATTTTCACCCCGCGCAGGAAAGCGCCTCAGTATTTTATTCCGCGCAGCAAATTTTTATCGCCGCGCAGCAAACCTTTTTCCCCGCGCAACAAGACGCATTAGAAGTTTATCCCGTGCAACGAAATTTCTAGATCGCGCAGCAAATTTCCCCCCACCCCGCGCAGTAAAATTTTTACCCAGCGCAGGAAAGCTCCTCAATATTTTATCCCGCGCATCAAATTTTTATCCCCGCGCAGAAAATTTTTATAACCGCGCAGCAAAGTTTTCACCCCGCGCAGGAAAGCGCCTCAGTATTTTATCCCACGTAGCAAATTTTCATCGCCGCGCAGCAAACTTTTTACCCCCGCGCAGCAAATTTTTACAACCGCGCAGCAAAGTTTTCGCCCCGCGCAGGAAAGCGCCTCAGTATTTTATCCCGCGCTGCAAACCTTTTCCCCCTCGCAACAGGGCGCATTAGAAGTTTATCCCGTGCAACGAAATTTCTAGATCGCGCAGCAAATTCCACCCCCCCCCCCGCGCAGTAAACTTTTTATCCCCGTGGTGCAAATTTTTATAACCGCGCAGCAAAGTTTTCACCCCGCGCAGGAAAGCGTTGCTGATGGTTGCTGATATCATCTGGTCTAATTCCTTTCCCTATTTTCAGCTTCTACAAGGCCAGATCCAGCTCCGTTTCTGTGAGTGATCTTAGCATTGGCAGTTCATTCTTAGCTGATTTCGGATTCGGTTTCTGTTCTTTATTTGCCGAGAGGACAGCCTCCAGTAGCTGACCCTTGCATAGTGCCTCATGAAGGCTTCTGCTTTTTGGCCAGTACAGCTGATGACTCTTCCATTCTTTTCAATAGCAGCACTGGATTGAGTTCCTTTCTTGTCATCGATTGAGTGAATGTACAGACCAAACCTGTTTAGGATCTGTTCTGACACTGAGTTTGTCTGCAAATCTTTGCCAAGATTCCTGCTTCAGCCTGTTTATCAGATCCAGAGCTTCCCTTTTTGACTGAATCCATCCTGGCCGCTGATCTTCGTCTCTTCTTGCCGCCAGGAGCTTCTCTTTGCATGTTCGGATTACCTGTTCTGCCTCCGGGCACCACCAAGGTACCGGCTGATTAACTTTTCCTTTCGGGACTGAACGTTTGGCTGCAGAGATGATGCATCTGTTGAACCATTTTACCGATTTGTGGACTCCGACTGTGGCAGGGCAGGGGGCGTTCTGAAGGCATCTGTTTATTTTCTCCTGATATGCACTCCAGTCCGCTTTTCTGTAGCAGGGCCTCGGAGCGCGGCTTAGCGGAGCATCATCCACTCGTTTGGGTAGGTTCTTCTGCTGGATTAATAGTGGCAGATGATCTGACAGCGTATTCTGCAGAGGCCTCCAGGAGAGGCAATTCACCTTGGAGCTGTGGCAGATGGTCAATTCCGGAGAGGTGCCACGCTCCGCTGCAGTTACTGGTGGTTTGGTGACTTCCCCACTGTTGAGAACCATCATGTCCGATGAGACAAGCCAGTCTTCGACCAATTCTCCAACTTCGTCGCCTGGTCGATTCGGCACCCAGACCGGTGAATGTGCGTTGAAGTCACCGAAAGTCATTACGTTAGGACCCGCCGGGAGGCTGTGCGGGTCAAAACGCTGAATTCTGGTTTCTTCATTCTGTCTCTGGATCGGTGGCACATAGACGTTAACCAGCGTGAGAGACTGCTGACCAAGATGGATCTTGACGGCAAGGGCGTCGGTTGATTGGTCGGTAGCATGCACCAGCGGTGCATTCATCCTCGAGTAGCTGAGACCGTTTTTGATAAGTGTGAGCACACCTCCTCCTTTCACCGGTCCATCCGCTCTTCCTGTTCTCCTGTTCATAATTTCCACCGAATAACCAGTGAACTTGGGAGGGTTGGAGATTGCCTTCAGTTGAGTTTCTTGTATCATTGCCACCATACATTAACACGGGGTCCGATTCTGGGGGGTCTACCCCGACCTCGGCGAGGGGTCTACCCCTGAAAAATTCTAAAATTTTAAGGGGGTCTGCCCCGAAATTAGCAAAAATTGCGAATTTTTAACGTTTTTGACCAAAAATTAGTAAAAAATAACAATTTTTACCGATTTTTAAGAAATTTTTTGAAAAAATCGCTAAAATTTGCTAAAATTTACCTATTTTTGATAAAAATCGCTGAGAGGTCTACCCTTTTTTCCTTTTCGCTGAGGGGGTCTACCCGTTTTTTTGTCGGTCTGGGGGGGGTCTGCACCCCCCCCATTCCCCCCACGTTATCCTATGATTGCCACATTTGCCCGTTCAGACTGTAGGAGATGAGCTAGCCACGCGGACTTCCTGTTGATTCCCCCTGCGTTCCACTGGAGGACGGTCAAACTTTGGCTCCGGTCAGAGCCTTTGGGCCTGTTCTGTGATGTTGCGTTGGCAGCTGTAGGAGCTGGGGTGTTGCTGCCTGTAGGTGCTGTCCCTGTGTACTGGCGTAATGAGGCGACGTGACGTCGGTCCTCTAAGGTATTTGTACTTTTGTTGAGTGAGTTTAGTTTGGATGGAAATTATGTTGGAAATGTTATTCTTAAGAGTGAATTATACTTTGTGTAGTTTAGTTTGAAATTGGGTTGTGAAATTAGGCTGAAATTATCGTGTGAAATTTATTTGAAAGTCTTAGTTGAAATGTTTTAGTGCGCTTATGTGTAAAATACGTATATGTGTATCAGCCAGCCCAGTCACTAGGTGGCGCTGTGTACTTGTCGATTTTTGCTAAGAGTCTCTCCCAGCATCTTGTCTTTCAAGGGGGTCTCAAAATTCATCAAATCAAATTCATCCACGCTGTTTCGAAACTAGTCCTGTCTAGACTAGTCCTGTTCAGTCTCTTGTTTGTTTTCTGTCAAGAGCGGTCGTGTCTTAAACTGTGCTCCCTATCTTTGGCATATATTAGCTGTGCATTATTGTATTCGCTTTATCAGCCTAAAGTGGGGACCACTTTAGGTCGTCTGTTGATCCAGGGTGACCCTGTAGAGCTATACTGTCTTTAATTGTCTACACTGCTACAATTGTCTATAATTGTTAGGATAAAAATTTCAGCTCTTCTTTTTCGGTGAATGTTTCTCTTCTCTCTAATTTCTATGAAGCTTTCAAAAATTCTTCTGATTAGGTTAGGTTCAATTTATTAGTTTAGTGGTCGAAGTCTTGTCTATTATATTTGTTTTGTCTGGTAGTAATTCTTTTGCACCTTTATTCTCTTTTTATATTTGAAAGTTCTTATAGTAAATTAGTTAGGTTTGCTTCTACTTTGTTCCTATATTTGCACTTCATCTTTGTACGCTATTTTTGGGGTTCGTCCCTTTGTCAAACATAATTTTATAGTAAATGTGGTCTCTTTTTGGACCATTTTAGGGTGTCATCGTAGCCTAGGTTTTTGTATTAGCACTGTGTATTTGGTAGGTAAGGTTTTTCTGAGAATTTATTGGGTAGGTAGTATGTACTTTTCAGCAAATTTGGGGTAGGATATTTGTTATTTGAGTCTTTGCTCTACATCGGCGGTTTAACTCCGTTCGGTAAGATTCACTTAGGTATTTTGGCGAGGTTAGCATAGGTCGACTGGAACTACATCTTCTCCAGGTTCGACGTTCTCCTTGTGCACAGTTGCCCACTCGTAAGGTTTGGTTGTTTGGTACACTTCCAACTTTACACCTGACAGCTGGGCCTGGGGAGGGGTTGAGTTAGAGTCAGTTAGACAGAGGGCGGCAGTAGTTGTGGATGGGGGAGGAGGACTGTAGGTTGACGAGCCCGCCGTCACGTTAGCTGATGTGGGAGGGGGGTTGGGATGGGACAAGGGAAGACTGGTGGTTGACGGACCCGCCGTCTCAGTAGTTGATGGAGAAGGGGGGCTGTGGAGGGGGCCTTGTTGGGAGCAGGCTGAACAAGACCAGTTGGCAGGGCATGAGGCTAGAGACCGGAGACTAGAGCATGGTCTAAGATGCACCCATCCAAGGCACTGAGTGCATTGTGCACAGTTCGTCCTTGCGTTTTTCCCGCAGACCGGGCACGGCCATTTGACTGGGATTTTCCTGACAGGGCCTGGATTCTCTTCGATGTCACCAGCGAGAAGTAGAATGCGAGCCCAGTACGCTGGCTTACCAAGCTCGCAGAGAATATACCCGACTGCACTTTTCGGGTAGGGTAGGGACAACCAAGGAGGGGGAGTATGGTCGTAACCAAAAGACCAACTCAAAGTCGGCCCACCAATCGGGAGCCAGGGAGGGGGAGCCATTCGTCGCCATAACCAGGAGGGACCAGGGTATGGGTTCTGCCCGTCCACCGCGACCAAGGCGCTCCCAAGGACAGGCATCATCGCAAATCGCATCATCATCACATCGTCATCATCGAATCGCTGAGGGCTTCACACTTCCTTCCTCCTGGACGAGAGAATCTTCCCTTTTTCCATCTCGCTGAGGGGGTTAATCCGGTTCATGTTGGCTTGGTAGACCCTAAGCGATTTTTTGACAAAAACGGAAATCTTTTAGCAATTTTAGCAATCTAACTTTTAGCAATTCTTTACAAATATTTAAAATCGCTAAAATTCTTCATTTGCTACTAATTTTTTGCGGACCTTTTGCGCTTTCCCCCCCAGCCCTAGCTTTTGATTTTTTTGACCAATAACTTTGAAATTTTGTATGGGTATATACATACTGAAGGCTGATTCGAAAATTAAAAAATTTTAAAAATTTTAAGCCGATCAAAATTTTTTTGGGATAAACCCCTCAGGACGGATGCTCACATAGTCAATAAAATCCAGAATACAGCAGATAAAGGAGCAGGTAGGTAAAAGATCCAGTTACTTCCTGATTAATCAAGACTTAACTCAACTTTGGTGCCTTCTTTATTCACTTTTCATACACTGTGGAGCCATGGTAGTATTATAAGAACAAGTGAAAGCGATACATTCATACCCCAACACATTGCTTATAAGCAGGTGCACATTCACGGCAAAATAACAAATCAACTATCAACAACCTGCGTTAGTAAGTGCATGCGACCTCTGCCAGACCTCTCTGAGAAAACAAAAAAATTAAAAATCAAAGTTCTTGATTTTTGTTTTTCTATTTTTTAAAAAACCAAATTATCGCGGGTACACTGACACTGACAGCATTTGATTCAATGTGCCCAACTACCTCTCAGTGATACAGGTCATAATTTAATTGCAAGGAACAACAAGTAGGCCCCAAAAGGGGCAATATTCCTTCGTAGACCTGTTATTATTTTACTAAAATTATCTAAAATTATCTTCGTTCGCAACCTCCATTCAAAGTTTAGAAGCTCAGGTTGATGTTCCAACTTCACTTGACTTCTCTTATTCGTTTCAATTTCCAACTATTACTCCTAAAGATGATATATACCAAGGTTTTGTCAGCACTATCTAATAGAATACGGTTCTTGTTCTTGGTTCGATAGTTCCTCAAAATAAATGGACATTCAAATATTTTCATCACTTAATTTCTATCACTTCATATATTCATTATTTTCTTATAATTTTTCGACTTTTGATATTAGCAAACCGAATAAATAAATAAAGAATATTAGAAATAAATAGGCTTAAACTGTTCCTTATAAGCAACAGCCCATGCCTAAATTTCATTGCATTGCACTATCGGACCGAACTTATAATGTCCAGTGCAAGCAATAAGGATTACTTACCTAACGCACCTGTGTGTAGCTCCCAAGCTACACTGGTGCTCAAAAATGTGCAATCGTTTGATTGCTGACAGCCGAAGACTGCGTGAAAGCAGTCAGTTCTCTTGCTTAAATACTTGCTTGCTAACCTAATTTGCATAATCTAAACACAAATAATCTAAACACAAAAAAATCAGCCCTAAGCTAGCGGTGTGTTGAAGATAGGGCTTTCATGTGGAGAAATGACTCACTATGTGCTAAAGATATCCATTCTCTTTTTAAACATTCCTGCTCCAGCAGGAATAAAAACATTTTGAATCAGTCTAATCTAGGCAAACACACGGTATCAGATGCAGTTATTTTCTCTGAAATGGTTTAATGCTCTAGAACTATCCTACGAACAAATTCCCACGTTTTCACGAAAGTGATTATAAGTATTCGTGTATACGAATTTAATTATATCTCCTATTTTTGCAAGGAAACAGCTACAGACAGTTTTATCAGTGTTAGTTTCCTAGGAGCAAAACAACTGTGGGAGCCCCAAAGTGCTGATCAGCTTTAGTTTCGGTTCAAACACAAAATACTGAAGACAGGAAATAATTTTCCATGCCATACAATTTCTCTGAAAGCATAGGGATAATAGCTTGAGCACGCAATCAGATTGTTATTAACCATTTACATATGTAAACGGGAGAGCTTCAAAAATATTTATGAAATTCATTGTTTAGAATTTTGCCAGCTTAAGGGGGGGAGTCCACCATGAAAAATTTTATAGTCACGGATTTTGCTAATTTTCACACAAAATTTTGTCACATATGTCCTGCATATCGAGTTTCAATTTCGAGTAGTTTCGTGCAGTACTTAACGAGTAACCGGCTATTAATTGCATCCAATTTGAAAACAGGTCAAAACGGCGGTGCCGCAGCAAATAAAGGCACTTTACACCTTAACTTCCTTGAGAATGGAGCTATACTCGGTTGTATGTTTGATATCTGATGCAAACAAAGAACTTAGGGTAGCTTTTAATGGGAAAACGTTTCTTTATGACTTTATTTAGTGATTTTAGGAAGTAGCACCGACGCTGGAAAGACTTGACCACGAAAATCATTTAACGGCCGATAACTTGAATTTGGTGCATTTGCAGGCAATGGTCCAAGAAGAAAAAAATGTTCCCGACAATGAGAGCTTTCGATTGATATAAAATTTAACGTATTTCAAAAAATTTGAAAAATCGCTATTTTTGAGATTATGGTTGTCAGACCTTCATATTTGACCCCAGCGACCAACTGGGTGCACTAACCTGCGCCATTTGTACCCAAACTTGACCTAAAGTCATCAATAGTCGTGCGCAAATACATAGTCTGCGTTGTCATTTTGCAGGTCTGCGTTGTCATAGCTCTAGATTATTTGCCAAAAAACGGGAATTTCCTAAATTTTATTAAAAATTGAGATTTCTGCGCCAGAGAAATCTCGAAATTGGATAGAACTAACCAGGATGAATTGGTATCGTTCGAAATGTCTTGTCATAAGCTGTGATTTGTAGGAAGTAGAATTTTTAATTAGGGCTTACAGCTTTCAGAATATTTCATCAAACTTGCTGACCCCCAATTTTAACATTGCAAAACAGTCAACTTGGGCTGCTCGCAATCTTAAAAAATTAATTAAAAATTTTTGAAGGCCTAAATTAAAATTCTTCTTCCTACAAATCACCCTTCGAGATCGTATATATGACATAGGATGGACGTTGAAGTGGTCCATTTTGTCGTTGGCGAGATTTCTCTGGCGCACGGAAAAAATCACCACTTTTTCCGTTTCCTATGTTTAACACATACTGACATCAACTTTGAGGTGAAATTACTCGCTAACCGTAAGAGATCCGACCTTTATTTCAAAAACTCGTTAAAATATACCTATCGGACAACAAAATATGTGAAAATGAGCAAAATCGGAGATGGTCGAAAAATCAGCCAAAAATGGACCCCCCCCTTAATATTATTGAAGAACATATCATCGTAAAAAGGAAATTTTAACAATTTTTACGTGCCGTACAACTGTTACCATGCTGTGTGTAGTCTCTAATCTCAAATGTAAAGTGAGGTGGTAGTTTATTGATGGATTTTAGCTTTTTAGGGAAAATGCTAGCTGTTTTCACGAAGACTTCTGCCCAGTAATACTTCAGACGCCCTATTTATTTTCAGTTTCATAGATTCTGTTTTAGGCATGCCAGATTTTTAGTTTCAGTTTCATGCAGAAAGCTTAACTATTTTCAGTATTAGTTTCAGACCTGATTTTTGCGGATTTTCAGTTTCGGTTTCAGGCCCAGTAGTTTTCGGAATTTAAAGTATATACAATAAAGTTCAATTGAAACTTTAAACGTTGACGAACTTCTTACAAATTTACATTTATTTTATTATTAGATACTGTACCAGCTGCTGATGATGAAGAGTACCTAATATATAAGAGTATGACAGCTGACAGATTTTCTGTTATCAGCAGCAGGTACACGCTCTCTGTCCGCTAAAGCCCGGTTCATACTTGTCTCTGTGTCTCTGTCTCTGAGTCTCTGTCTCTAAGTCTCTGTCCTTTTGTCTCTACACTGATAGAGACAAGACGTTCATACTTAAAAGGACAAAAAGACAGAGACTAGGTCATGTGACAACTAATTCAAATTCTATTGGCCACTGGGTTTAATCAAAAACTAGCAAAAAGTATTTCAATTGAAAAATATTATGTTACTATTGTTGTCCCATTAACAGCCGAAGTTCTATTATGCTGAAAATTGACTTTAAAATTAGTTATAAATGTAGTTACTTTTAAATATCCAACTTAACAGACATATCACGTGTTAGAATCTGCTATTTTGATTGGCTGCCGCTTAAGGACAGGCAGAAAAGTTGAGCATTGTTCGACTTCGCTTAGAGACTCTTAAGGACAGCTTAGAGACAAAAGGACAAAAAGACAGAGACAGGTATGAACCGGCTAAAGACAGAGACATAGAGTCAGAGACCTAGAGACAGAGACTCAGAGACAAGTATGAACCGGGCTTAACGGCTGACTCTCCCACAAAGGTGTACCTATTGACCCCACCACAAATCAGTACCCAGTACACGTTTCTGTACGCTCACTTGCCGTATCTTTACGTGTTAACGCTCTAAAGCACAACGCCTGCGTGCGTCCAAATTGTGTCTGCTTCGAGCTTTCGAACGCTAAGAATTTTATTAAAGTGAGCATACATTTTTGTGGGGGGGTGTCAGTCGTTAGCGAACAGAGCATGCTAGCAGAGAACCTGCCAGCTGTCACACTCTTATCTATTATGTACTCTTGCTATGATTAAGCCAAGCCTTAAGAAATTATGCGGTAATCTTCAGTCTTATGTGGTTAGTTGCCACATAGCCAAAGCCACAGGCAAAAAGGGACCACTCTGGTAGGCAACTTAACCATATAGACATGACCACATACTCGGTAATGGGCATGTCACGTTAAACTCCACCGCGAGTGTAGAAGGTTCCTGAAAGTTGGGAAAGATGGCTCGAATGTTTGGGATTTGTCTAGAAATATGTCTCCAAAGTTGGAACCTTTGCCAAAAATTTGTCTAGAAATGTTTTCAAACTTTCTAGAAAGTTATGTAATATTTCGAAAGGGAAATTCAACTTTCTAGAGCTAATGAAATATGCCTCGAAACATTTTCAACTTTCCGGAAAGCTTGTAAAAAGTATAGAAATATTTTGAGACATTTTGCACTTTTGAGTCATAATTCCTACATTAACTTTTGAGACGTTTGCTAACTTTCGAGTCCTTTGTTACTTTCTGCTAGGTTAGACGCATGTTTTGTGCTTACTGTCTGCTGAATTGTAACGAAAATGAAAAAATAAGGGATTTAGAATTGCATTCTGAAAACTTTCAAAATTGGTTTATAAAGGGATGTTTTTGCTCAATGTCTTAATGATAAAACCTATAGCGGATATGGTGCAAATGATTTAATATTGTGGTAGATACTGTCATTGAATCTGGTTCAGTAAAATGTTTGGGTTTAGGAGATTATCAGCTATCAGGAAACGTTTGAATTTAGCCGCAGAAGTCTTTCAATCAAAAGTTGCACTGAGGGCAAGGTCTAGAGACTGTTTTTGATGACTATTTTGCGCTAAATTAGAATTAGTTGTTGCTGGCTGGGTCCGCCTCAACTATCATGGACAGTCGTCCTAACTTTCAACCAATCTATTACCGGCAGGTCTCTAGTCTCAAGAAGCCCTACAAACCTTTCGAGTGATAATTACATCCAAAAAAGGAAAAGCACACAGAAAATAATACTGTAATCTTTGGATCTGTAATTAGCTACGTCGGCATCTATTAATTGTTGAATTATGCTTGCTCTCGTTTGCCTGTACTTGCTTACGTACGAATTGTAGTTCAGTTTTAGTTATAAATAGTACTGCAGGTTTTGTAATTATGTGGTCAGGAATTGTGCAGTTTCGCCTTCTTTTGCAATTGAGACCAAAAGGCCTAAAATTCAATATTTAATTAGTATATAGATCTTGTCTTGTTACTAACTTTGGTTTCATAATTGTAATTGTGTTTTTGTTAATTGTTTGCAAAAGCGAATTCGTTCACCAATAATTGAGGTTAAGTTGGGTTAGTTTTTGACCCCTTTAATTTTGCATCATTATTAGTATGGGGTTTATTCACAGGTCCCCCTCCTCTGAGCATGTGAATGTGTTATGTCCAGCCTGAATGTCTGTGGATATGTGTACACGTATGCGAGGTTCTGCTCTGCCTTTTCCCTCCCTGAACAGTAACACACTCCGGCTAGACAGAGGGAAACCCCCTCTGTAATTAAGGCACAAGTCACCCATAAAAAGAAAGAAGAAAGAACATTAATAAAATAATTAGCATTAATGAGCAAAATATAGCAGAGTTCTAGCTAATTCTTAAAGTACGTAGAAGTTTAGTTTTCTCTAATTTCCGCTGATTTCATCTTGGGTTTCTGGGCCCCCTATTCGTTATTACGATTTTCCCCCTCTATTTCTCGTTCTCACCGACTTTCCTTTCGCCTGCGCGTCTGTTTGTGGATGATATCTGGATCTTTAGAAATGAAACCCAAGACAAAGGTCCTCCAACACGAAAACGCAGCAAAAGCTTATGGCCAGGGTTTTAGGGTACTCTGGGCCACTTGAGGAGCGGCCTTTGGGCCCTAAAAGTTACGCAACTAAAATGAAGATTGCTCAGGTGCAAAGTCAGAAGAAGGAGGCTGGGTCCACCCTTTCAAATGAACCAATGACAAAACGCGATCATGAAAGCAGCCAATCATCGAAAGATGATTGCAAAAGGACGGCAAAGAAAGTTCACGTGAGACCAAAATTTGTAGTTCCCAGTCAGTCTGTGATTCTGGGGTACTAGCGGATGGCCGCTCTCGATTCTGAGATTTTGGAGGGAGGATCACAGACATCCCTTGAGCTGTTCTGTTGGGAGAGGCTTTGCCTCTCCCCTTCTAGGATACCTCCCTCCAAAATTTGTCCACACCTTGGAACCCTAGTTTGGGATTGGGGTACAACTGGGTGAATGGCTTTGCCTAAAATGGGTTGGCTTCAGAAGCCTATTTCGAATTCCTCCCTCTAGGTTGAGCTCCCCCTTGCCCTTTATGATCTTTCTATAACAATTGTAAGTGCGAGTTTTAAAATGCCTAATTGGACCTTGAGTCCCTCTTTCAAAAATATACTGTTAAAATCGGGCTCTCGCCGCCCTAGATGATTTTGACTTTTATCACTGCTTTCATGTTTGCTTGCTAATATCGGCATATATTAGCTGGATTATCCTTTGGATACGTCATTGGTGGGGAATTTCTGATGGAAATCCCCTCTGCAAAATCCTCTTCAAAATGATTCAAAAATTTATTTTCGGCCAGTTTTTGGCTGTTTCTTTCGGATTTTGAGAATCCGTCTTAATCTAACTTTTGTGACAATTTCTAGAGCTCTTAATTTCAACTGTATTTTGTCTAACCATTCTAGCTTTTATTTTTTGATTTTCGATTCTAAAACATGCGCAATTTCACTCACCCCCTGAAATTCACCTAATACTGCTGAATCTGGGTTAAAGCCGACAAGGGTATTCCAGATCCCGGATCTCTGCACTGCCTCTGGTCATCAGCCTTTCCCCGGTCTCTTCCTGCTCTACCATCCAGTGTGAGAATACCCGGATTCCCCTGGCCTCTCTCCCCCGATCTTCTGTCAAGTGCTGCTCTGTCCAGATCACTCGGAATTCAGTCTCCAAACCCAGTTGCTGAGTTTTTCACCAGTGCATAGAACTTTTCTGAGAGCCTGACCTTGGCTTAGTGACGTACAGCTACACTTAGGACTGTCATATTGGGACTTGGAGCGTGGGTTGGATGTTAGGTTTGATCAACTGAAGAAGCAAAAATTTGCCTAATTGATTAACTCTCCATCGTTTAATTGTCAGAAATGTCTGCTACCTTTTTATCTGAAGCTACCTGCTCTTTGATTGTTCTGATGTCTGTTGTTTCTATCACATCTGCTCAAATTCTCTCCCTCTAAAGTCTAGCAAAGTTTCAAAGTTTACAGGTCGTCCTCTTAGCAGAGGGTAGGATAATCAATGGTTTTCTGGTGGTGTGGATTGTTGGTGATTATTCGTGACCTAAGCGGGTGGACTTGTGCACATTTTTAGGTACATATAGGGAGCATATAGGGAACTTCCCCCCTCGACCCCCAAAAAGTCAAATCATTGTGTGACTGCGAATCAGTTCGCAGTCTAAGAAGCGAGTACTGCTTGTGCGAGTGTGTGTGAGTGTGCGACTGGCAACCAGTTAGGATAAAATATCTAATCAAACCAAAATTTCTTAGGTTTCAGCTTTAGTTCTTCTGCTAGGTTTCGGAGAAGGGACCTGTGACTGATCATAGTGATTTTGGGTTTAGTTGGTAGGCGGTGAATGGATTCCAGTCGTATCAGTTCGCGCAACAGATTTGTAGTGTATTTGATCTTGCGTGTGTGCATAGTTGTAATTTAACTTGTAACAGTAAATAGTTATTAGGATCACAGCTTAGATCGTTGTAGTTGGTGCTTGATTGGATAGGATACCGCTGAGTCGACGATATCTGGATAAATAGGTCAGTCTGGAACCCATTCAGTTTATCTACGGTGAGGAAGAGGGAAACCTGAGCGATTTTTGTGACATTAGCGAGCCAGAAAATCAACTTAACCTGCCCTTTCATCAGTGTCCAGAGTGCCACAATCAGTACAGTTTTAGCATACTTTTCCTAGTTCACGAAGGTAGCTCCCTAGTTGAGCCTGAGCATTCGGAGGTAACGTTTTACTGCAACTGCTCTCAGCCGTGGGATAGCGCTAAGATTGAAGCTTGGACAGTAGATAGTGAGCCCGAAGGAAGCCCGCATACGGGGCCCTGGTCTTGCGTGTTCGAGTGTGACGGTTGTTCCGACTTTAAGGTTCTCTTCGTGTGTGCAGTAACCCCTGGTACCGACCCGTGGGTGTCAGTTAAACATCGTAACTGTCCCCTTGATAACTACTTCCCCTGAGACACTAGCGAACTCACGTACCCAACAGGCGGACCGTCTGGATTAGGTTAGACCCAAACTAGGCTAGCTTAGTCCATAGACCTAAGAGTTGATCTTGATCTTCTCGCTGTCTGCCTTTGTGTAGCAAAGGTTCAGACCCCTGTTTACTTCCCAGATTTCAGCCCCTTTGTTACAAATACCTACATCAAATTATCTCGGATTTCCGACAGCGTGTCAGCGTGTCCTTTTTGCTTTGATGCTGTTGCTTTTGAAATATTACTATAAATTCATAGTGCTTGATTGTTTTAATAACATAATGATAAGAGTGTGACAGCTGAACATCTCTCTGTTATCAGCAGAAAACCATGCTCTGTACGCTAACGCCCTACCCCCCCCCCCCACAAATCGGTAACCAGTGACCCCACCCCCACAAATCAGACCCCAGTCGACCACCACTCCCCCCCACAAATCAGACCCTAGTGGATTTGACCCCCTCCCACAAATTGGACCCCAGTGAAATGACTCCCCCCACAAATCAGTCCCTAGTCAAATGACCCCCCACAAATCAGACCCTCGTGAGATTCACTAGGGTCTGATTTGTGGGGGCGGTGGTTGACTGGGTTCTGATTTGTGGGGGGGGGGGGGTAGAGCGTTAGCGTGCAGAGCATGGTTTGCTGCTGATAACAGAGAGATGGCCTGCTGTCACACTCGGTCACTTTTGGCTTTTGGCTCCAAAAAGGATGCCCCGAGTCGAAAATGGTCAATTTTAGATCATTCATGAGCATGGAAAATTGAAACCGCCACCTCAGGTGTCTTCTGCCTTCAGTGGAGTGACTGCGGTGAGTTTAAAATACCACCTCAGTGTGCTCCACAGATCCTGTAGATGCTAGAAGTAAAGGCCGATCAAATCAAACGGTAGTTCGAATATTTGAGAAAAAGTGCTTTTTGCTTTTGGCTCCAAAAAAAGGTATCCCCAAGCAAAAATGGTTCCCACTTTCCGGTAACCTTCTGCACTCGTGGAGGAGGTTAACGTAACCGACCGAACATATGAAATAAATATGTATATATATATACATTATATATATATATATATATATGTATATATGTGTATATATATATATATATGACAGGATTTCTGAGAGATTCGACCTCTCGTAGGCTTGCCTTGATTGAGCCCCAAAATTGATGTTTTCAGATTTCGCTTGTTCTCACATATATAATACTAGGAGACACTCTAAGAACTTCTGCATTTGCCGTTTTCTTCTACACCGTCTACAACTCTCACAGCAGCTTGTCAAAGTTGATGCATTTTGCTGAATTTCGACTTTTCGGGGTCTGCAACTTCAAAATTATTAAGCATGCGCTATGGGCTTCTGAATTGGCTCATACCGAAACCGCAGGCGAAGGACTAAGTTAATTCATTGAATCAGCCCCATTTCAGCTTTCTGTGTTTCCTGTGGCACAAGTTTTTACACCAAATATGGCTTTCTTGAGGGTAACCAAATATCACTTTTTCGAAGTTTTTTCTGCAAATCCCTAGAATAAAGGTTCGAGCCACAAATTTTCTATATCGTAAATTGTAAACCATATAGGTACCAATCAGATCCCAGGAGATCAGCGATTTTCATTTGGGAAAATGAGGCCGCACAGGCACCCGATGTTCAAAAAATCGCCGTTTTTGAGCCCAAAACAGCGATTATGGCAACTTTGACCCGCCATAGCCGACTAATGAAAAAAGATATCGGCGTAATATGTTAGACACATAACCTAGGTACCCTTGACAATGTTTCGGGCAAGTTTCAGCCAAATTGGAGAAATTTTATTTTTTCGATTTTTCATCCCCCAAAATGGGCCGAAAAATCGAAAAAATAAAATTTCTCCGATTTGGCTGAAACTTGCCCGAAACATTGCCAAGGGTACCAAGGTTATATGTCTAAAATATTACGCCGATATCTTTTTTCATTAGTCGGCTATGGCGGGTCAAAGTTGCCATAATCGCTGTTTTGGGCTCAAAAACGGCGATTATTCGAACTTCGGGTGCCTGTGCGGCCTCATTTTCCCAAATGAAAATCGCTGATCTCCTGGGATCTGATTGGTACCTATATGGTTTACAATTTACGATATAGAAAATTTGTGGCTCGAACCTTTATTCTAGGGATTTACAGAAAAAACTTCGAAAAAGTGATATTTGGTTACCCTCAAGAAAGCCATATTTGGTGTAAAAACTTGTGCCACAGGAAACACAGAAAGCTGAAATGGGGCTGATTCAATGAATTAACTTAGTCCTTCGCCCAGGTTTCGGTATGAGCCAATTCAAAAGCCCATAGCGCATGCTTAATAAGTTTGAAGAAATTCAGCAAAATGCATCAACTTTGACAAGCTGCTGTGAGAGTTGTAGACGGTGTAGAAGAAAACGGCAAATGCAGAAGTTCTTAGAGTGTCTCCTAGTATTATATATGTGAGAACAAGCGAAATCTGAAAACATCAATATTGGGGCTCAATCAAGTCATGTCGAATCTCTCAGAAATCCTGTCATATATATATATATATATATATATATATATATATATATATATATATATATATATATATATATATCATACCCTTTCTGGACGCAGAAACTATGTGGGATTAACTAACTAGCTAATTAATTAAAATGAGCATATGCTTAAAAATGGCTCAGGCTTAGACGTGTAAAAGCACGCTCTGTTCTTAGTCTAACACGCTCTATTCTAAGCTTAGGTGCTGGCTTCTCCACGTAGATTGCCTATGTGGACGTTTCGTCCACAAAGGAATACGCACTGTATTCCCTATGCGGACGCAATTTCTGCGTATATACGTATATATATTTATGTCTCCTACTTATGTATCCATATATATACATATATAAATAAATAAATAAATAAATATGTATATATATATATATATATATATATATATATATATTTGATCGTAAAATCAAAGTATGGCCTCAGCAATAATCTTGTCACAAACATGAAAGATTTAGCAAAATCCATAAATTTCCTGGAACATTGGGTTGAGCTTGAAATATTGTGTCGCTGGAACTTGGTTATATTGTTATATTTGCTTTGTGTCAGACTTTGTGGCTCGTTGTGTAGTTGGTTATTGCGTGGACGGTCAGTTGGTGTATTCAGTTTACCTTGGTCGTTGAGCTTACCAGTTTTTGGATGCTATATATAGCATTTACCAGATCTCTCACGTATGTATTGAACGACTTATTGTCGCGGATGTAAGTGTTCTATTTTTGTTCCAAATCAAATACACAGTTACCTGCTGAGCATTGCTGCTGGTGCTGGATGAGTCCAAGAAATAGTCACTGCTTCATCTGTCGCGCAACAGGAACATCGATCTGTCTCTAAGGAAGGGATGGATTGTGCGACAACAAACCATATTAAATTTGCTTAATATTGGCGTCCTACCGTACTGCAGTATGCCTTTATATCAAGCTGATTGAACGAGGCATCAGGTGCAATTGTTTTCACTGGATTGAGTGGCTTGTCTCGATTGCCCTAGCAACAAAACAAATGAAGACAGTTGTTATCTCAGAATTAATTACATGGCACCAGCAGCAAAACATTTCTTTGAACGCGTGCTCAATAATTGAGCTGTCCTGAGTATTCGACAAAACAAAATATTGAAACCCAGAAATAAATATTCTAGGGTTCCGTTTGTTTCAACACAAAGCGCTGTTCCAAAATCTAAAATCAAATTAATGCTGGGACCGGTTCCAACAGAACCGGTAGAATCTGAACCGGAACCGGTAGGTTTTTTAGAACCGGAACCGGTGGGGTTATGAATCGGACCGGTTTTAGTGTTAGTTTTGTCTGTTTAAATCTACAATCGAGGTTTATATTGTAAAATTTTTTATTTTTTCAGGAATTTGAATTATAATGGAATTTAAAATTATCATTTGGAATTTAAAATTTAACCTTAATTTCTGTTCAGGCTAAAATTTTGAGAACAGCTAAGTTTTTGTGTTAATAGTAAAAGATTTTATATCTGCTTTATGATTTAAACAAAAGAATAATTAAGATGACTTTGATGCTAGCTATCTTCACGGTTGACAAAGGTTAAGCATTAAAAATTTTATGTTTTACTTCAATCTTCCAGCTTTAGCTGTTGCCTCGATGGCCTCCGAGTTTTTATAAGCTAAACTTAAACTGAAGTATATCAGCAAAGGAAGGCGTTTGGTCAAACTGAGCAACAGTATTGTATCCCTGAGGTGCTGTCCTTATTTAATAGTTGTTTATTATTGCTGAGCTCTACCGAAAAAGAATGACTTTGACGGCTTATTAATAAGTTTTGATATTTGTAATGTTACGGATGAAGTAAAAGCCAAAAAGTTAAGAAAACTCCTAAAACCATGAATCGCGATCTGAATTGGAATTATTATTGTCTGTTGCTTTTGGAATCAGTTATTCAGAGCCCAGTATGCAGTATGTGAACGTCCGAGCAATCTTTGTAGTTATTTGTTGATCTTGTGAATACCAGAGTTGCCAGCCGGTTCAAGTCATTCAAAAAACTCACTAAACGGGACATAGGTTCTAGCGTGGTTAAGAAACTAGGTTCATAATGGTGTTAGAACACGAATGAACAGCGCAAGAAGAGAATAGGAACTCAGTAGAATCTAGGTGAAAGAAATAAGGTTAAAAAATAGCGTTATAATCTGCATAGGTAGTGCCAGAGTAGGATAGGAACCTAGCGTAATATGAGCTAATAAGGATTGATCAGCGCTAACAATTAACGGAGAGGTCGTTACCACTCCAGGGTCAGTAATAAATAGGCCCCCAACTATAACCTCTGATCAACTAACGGAGGAGTCGTTACTCTACCCCAGGCCTTAACGGGCCTCCTGTTGTTCGAAAATGGTTCAAAATTTCATTTAAAGTAAACTTATACTAGTGAAGAGGAAAGTTTATCAAATAAGTCACTCAAAAGGTAGTGAATTATCATGGAAAATACAGTTTAAAGATGACTTACACGGTCATAAGTTGGAAGATGGGTCCTTAAAACTTAATTATTCGTAGTTAGGCACATGAAATATGGTTTTGGAGCACTAATATGTGCTAGCTAGGCCTAATTAGTGTTAATTAGGCAATAATTAATGAATTTTGACGATTTTGAGTGAAAATATAACTTAGGTTCATCTGAAAGGCAATTTCTTCCTGGTTCCAAAAATCCAAACACGGTCTTTTAACTCCCAATATTGCGAAAGATACAGGTTAAAATAATTTTGTAACTTTAAAATTTAATTCTTTAATTTTAACCTTACGTAAACCCCTTAAGTGGGCGTAACAAACACTTGCTGTTACGCCCATTCATGTTTTCATTCATCCCCCTATCCATTCTTGGGCTTCTGTTGGCCCTCTCCCAGCGAAGATTTGCCTCGCAGAGGAAGACTTAGTGTACACTTCATAGGTAACAATAGGTTCGGAGGGGGCGTAACCCTCTCCCAAATTGTTTAAATAAAAAGAAAATAAGTGACCTTAGGTAGTTACGTACGTAGATTATTAATATGTAATTTTTGTTAGCTAGAAAAATACGTAACTCTTTGTATGCACAACTTTTGCGCGACAATTGCCCTCCTGTTCCTTACTGTAGGAGCTTCCAGCGCTAGTGAGGGAGAGCAATTGTCGCTGGGATTAACAAGGCGGCCTCCCTTGTTCCTGGCCGAAAAATCATGACTAAAAGGAAGAGAAAGGGGCCAGTGAATAAGGGAGCGCCTGAAAAATAGAAAATACAAATTTTACAAAAGTTTACAGCAATATCAGCACTTAATTTTTATTTTTTCATATTGGGCCCTGGGAGGCTATTATTCTGTACTATTTTGTTTTCCATTTCAAGAAAATTAATATTTTTATCAGAAACTTTCCCCTTTGGTTATCTTTACGTGTTAACCAAAAAGTCTGGAAAGTTTCTGGAGATTCAGCTCTGGAAATTTCGCACACAAAGGGGTCATAATTCTAGACCCCCCATAAATCTCTATTCCGGTGGGCCAGGCGTGCAAACAGCCCACGTCGGGTCTGCACCCACAAAAGGGATTTCCAGAAGAGTCTGGAAATCCCGTCCACCTCAAAGAAACCGCCAACAGGCGTGAGGTAGACTGACTGGAAATTCAAAATTTCCAGTCAGTCTTTGCTTCAGCTCCGGCCGAGAGCGGTCGTGTATCCCCCCTTCTAGTGCGTCTCCTGGTGTGCCAGCGTTTTGGCCGGAGAACCCCCAACGCACTTTTCACCCCCCCCCCCCCATAGGTCCACGAGTTAGGACCTCCTCTGGCCCACACAGGTCAGAGGAGATGAAGTGAGCCAACACGAAGCAAAGACACACAAGATCTAGGGCCATATGAGCGTATTATGCTCGGCCAGATTCACACAGAAAACGCAACTTTCTAGGTTTTAGAAGGCCTTTTTTGGCCTATTTTTACCTTTGTTTTTCGGCCTTCGGGCCTTTAATTTTTAATCAAAATGTAGCCCTTTTTGGCTCATTAGTAATTCAAAATTAGCGAGCCCTCGTGGCCAGTTTTTTCACTTTCAATCAGCGAGCCCTCGTGGCCAGTTTTTCATTTTTATCAGCGAGCCCTCGTGGCCAGTTTTTCATTCTATTCAGCGATCCCTCGTTGCCAGTTTTTTGCATTTTTCAACTAGCGAGCCCTCGTGGCCAGTTTTTACATTTTTCCAATCAGCGAGCCCTCGTGGCCAGTCATTTTTCCTTTTTCACATTTTTTGGGGTTGTTTAATAATGAAGGGATTTTGAGTGGGGACCCACCCTTGAGTGAGATAGGAGGTCCCTTGGTTACGACCTCATGTTCTGAACTGAGTTAAGTCTAGGGAATAATTCTCTCCACAGCCGGCAATTAGGAATTGCCGGCCATATTCGTACAGTTAGGCACTACTGAAATTAAAAACATTGTCTGTAATTGTGTTATGTTGTTTGTGTAGGTCGGCTACCCAAAACTAGTAGGAATTAAAACCCAAAAACTGTTTTAATCATTAATTATTTAGCCTTTTTGAGGGGAATGGCCGGCTTCCCCAAAGTTGATTTAATCAAGCTGTCCTTAGCGGAAATTATTGTTGTTTAGTAATAATTGCCGAGCAATTATTGCTCGTCTAGCTTTCCAATAAAACTTTCAAAGTTTCCAAGTTTATAGTCTCAGTTAAAAGTACAAACTTACAAACTTTGGGCTCCAGATGGAGACCCGTTAATTCCCAAACTCACAACAAAAAGTGCATACAA
This sequence comes from Trissonchulus latispiculum, assembly GCA_030248195.1. Classification (NCBI taxonomy): domain Eukaryota; kingdom Metazoa; phylum Nematoda; class Enoplea; order Enoplida; family Ironidae; genus Trissonchulus; species Trissonchulus latispiculum. Next base: position 52,906 of record JASAND010004538.1, read on the forward strand.
AGAATAGGTAGATTTAGGTAGGTTTAGGTAGGAAAGAGTTAGGATTTGTATTATAATGTGTAGCCGTTTGTGTTGATGTTGGTGTGATTGTGCTCATTACTGTGTGAATGTGAACCCTAAATTTACGTAGTTGGCTTCTTGGGTAAATTCCTTATGGATTATGAGGTTCCAAGTTTAGCCCCTTTTTAAGTATGAATTCTCAACCAAAATTGTGTGACTGTGAGGGTGATTGAGGGCGGACCATGTAAACTCCCTTTGTTTGATAAGGGTCTTGGAAATGCCAGGATGAATGTGTAATTGCTCAGATATTAGGCAGGAACTGGGCCAAATTGAGTAGCGATTTGGCCCTTAATTATAAATAATAGGGGATTTATCTCAGTTAAGGCTTAGACGCGTGTTTGACGTAAAATTGCCCGTTTCTGAGTGAATGCAATGTAAAGTTTTGTCCACTTATTGTTCTGTTTGGCGGTTAGGGCAGATTCTGCAGCCTAGGGTCACGGGGACCCCCTATTAGGTCTGCAGGACTGTCGGATTTCCGGTCATCCGTGTAGGTTGCCCTGCGATTAGGGGACGGATGAGCCGCAACCACGAAATCCAACACTAACCAGATTAGACAGGGAGATAATGCATAAAATAGGTAGAAATCTGTCACAATTAAAAGTCTTACAACAACTGTCCGATTAGCGGACCGGTAGTTTAGTTAGCTCTAGATAAAGCCTTGTAATAAATGTCCGATTAGCGGACTGGCAGTTTAAACCAGTTCTAGGTAGGAAAATAGTTGCAGTCCTGTTATATTAATCAGCTGGCGTTCTTAATAATTGGGGAAATAGTTAAGTCTAGTTAGAATAGGGATATTAATAGTCTTGGCCTAAAACTTATCATGGGCTCACGGTCCTTACCGTAATCACTCAACTTCCCATGTCAAAGGTCAAAAGACAGACTAAACTAAAAGAAAAGAAGTAGACCCGTACTGAGGTTCTCTGGATTAATAGGTCCAGTGCTCTTCCATTGAGCTAACGGGTTACAATTAGAAAGAGCTCAAGCTAGCCTATATAAGAAAGCAATGTTGCAAATTAGCACGTGTGCAGTCCAATTAGTGCATTATATGTGTTAATTATGCATATGTAGAAACAAACTTTAATGACGTTTTTCTCACTAATTACTTAACATTTTTTGGTGCTGTAAGCACAAAAAATGCTCAGTTTTTCAAGCTCTACAAAATATAACTTTTACTCAAATCCGTGTTCATCGAAATTTGTTAACTTATATGCCAGTTTTGCACGAATGCAATTATGTGCTCGTGTGAAAGTGTGGTAGATTGCGCGTCTATCACTCGGCTGGCTGCTGGGGTTGCCAGCACCGGATCGAATAGCGGTTCGGCACGTCCCCTGTTAGGGCACTAGGATAAGGGGCAGGTAGATTTAGAAGTAGACGTAGTTCGGTAGGTCGGTAGGTCGGTAAGTAAGGACTGCGTAAAATGGCTGCTGAGACAGTGAGTGAGTGAGTTTTTGCATTTTTGGTAAGAAAGCAGTCACAACTAATTGTGTGCAAAAACTCACCCGCAAAGCAGTCTATTAAGTTATTTTATCAATATAGGTAGGAAAACTGATTAGCCATAGAATGTTAATCAAATAAACAGCAGTATTAATTCTCAAGTTATTAGTACGTAGGTTTTAGTAGTTTAATATACATAGGTAAGTAGGCAGTAGCTAGGTTAACCGTAGTAAACAATAAATAGCTGACCATCTTCCAACATTAGAAATCTATGTAAAAACATCAAGTTTTGCGTACGTTCAAGACTAGCAGCGGGCCACGGGAAACAAGCCTGTTTCCCGTGGCAAGTCGACGAAATTGGGCCAGAACTACGCCAGAAACGCAAGTTCTGTTCGGTCATTTAACCTGTTCAAGCGAACCTGTGAGTTTCTGTCAGAATCCGTTTGTATTAGTCTAAGATGGGCCAGACGGCCCGGTTTGTGCAAGAAAAAGACAGAAACTAGCAAGATTTTCAAGTAATGTACGAATAGTGAGGTTTACACGCTTTTAAGAATTGTTTCGTCTAATTTCAAGTCATTAAGACCTGATTTGGGTCCAGATGTGACAACATTACAAATCATTTTGTCTACGCGAAGAACTACTTCAAGTTTAATCAAAATCACCAAGTTGTAATCTAAAATGGCCAAGGAAGGCCTGTTTTCCAACAAGAAATTACTATGAACAGTTAGTTTTGTCAAAAAGGCAATAGCCAGTGGTCTTGTGTCATTTCGTCAATTCACAAGTTCAATAGGGCCCAAAATGCACATTTTGGGCCAGGAAAGCGAAAGAGCGAGTAATGGTTGCTGGGTTCGATTCCCGCACCGTGACCTTGTACTAATGGGTTTTAACCCATTTGATTCAGGTGCGGATCTGACTGCGAAGCTGCCCATTTGGATCGTTAGACGTTAGCGTTAGTGATTTCCTGCTCAGTTAGTAATCTTTGGTATCAGTGGACCGGAAGTTGTCCTGTTCGTGAATCAGTTCTCAATAGAATCAGTCAGTCCGTATTGTCAGAAGGTACATTAGTCAATCAGCTTTGCTAATTCAGTGATTGGAGAAGGAAGCAGCTAGCAGCAATCAGAACCTGATCAAAGTTGGGCTATACCTAAAATCCTATACAGAGCGAACTTTCGTTGATTCCCAAGCACACTTTTCAGTCCAAAAATGTCAACCTCCTGCATTTCTAAAATCGTCACCCCGGCCCTCCTGCTTTGATTCCTGTCCAGAAGATTAGAAGACCATTATTGAATAACTGTATTAACTTAGACCAAATTAGGAATAAGTAAGGAAGGACCTCCCCAACTCCCAGTAGTTTCGCGTTCCTCAAATTCTATCCCACATAGCATCCCTGAACTGAGTGTCGGAGCGAAAGCAGTGTCCGACTTTCAGGGGCTCACCCAAAGACCGTCCCTAGGTTAACGATTAGTAATTTAGCTCATTGTGATATTAGTTTGACAGTCCTATTGTAAGGGGACGTATAAAGAGTAACAAAGCACAAGCATATAGGGTAACACACAGCATATAGGGAAATTGAGTTAGAAAGAGTTAATATAGTAGAAGGGTGTAAAAGGCGTTAAGAGTATCGACCTTGTCCCAATAACTTAATCAAAGTTTGTGATATTATTCCAAATTGGAATAATATTAATAATAACCTAGGAAGGGAAAAATATCCGGCAACTCTGGTACAGTAAACTGTACTGTACTGTATCTTATTGTATTGTAATCTAATCGTTAGTGTTGTAGTAATTGTTAGTTTGAACGCACAGAATTGTACGAACAATAATTGTAGTGTTTACATTAAATAATCAGCTTGTTAGTTACCGAGTCTTATTACAAGCGACAAAGGCGCGCTTGCCTTAAACTACGGTGCGTTTACCGTCTAGCTTATTACAAGCAAACAAAGGCGCGTTAGCCTTCACATACGGTGCGTTTACCGTGCAACTACACTAGCCACAAGAAAGAACCGAAGATCCAGTGAGGAAGAACTCAACCAAATCCAGTGCTCATCAAGAAAGCAAGTGCTGACCCCGCTTGCTGTACGATTGGAAATCATCATCAAGGAAGCAAGTGCTGACCCCTCTTGCTGTCAGATTGGAAATCAACTCAGGAGCCTCAAACGAACTCACCGACAAAGACCCCTACAAAGGTTGGCCGCAGAGAATCTCTGATTTTGGAACACCACCTTTCAGAGATCTGGTGCTTAAGTCTGCTTCATTGCGAACAGACGTGCTGACCTTCCGTGTAAAGAAGAGGAGTTTACAGTGTTTAGAGTTTGGAACAGATCAGAGTTTTGATCTAGCTCACTTCATTACATATTTCATATTCATATTTTAGTATTTTTTCTTTATATATAGGTTTAGGCTTTTATAGAGAACAGCGTTTTCGCTAAAATTATGTTTATTTCAGCTAATAATATTAAAAACATAATCAGTGTAAAATAAAAACTTAACAAATTGGTTTCACTGGTTGCACATTAAGATTTTTGGTTTCGAATGTATGAAGTTGGTTGCACCTGTGTTCTGCAGAATTGTCTTGTTTAACAGAAAGTATAATTCTTGTTTAACAATTTGCCCCAATTTTTTGCTGCATTTTTTGATCTCAGAAGAGAAAACGGCCAGAGATAAGCTGCCTTTTCAATTTAAGCGATGTAATAGTTACTGTTGAATCGATGAGCAACTTTGATTGGACAGTTTGAATTTAGTGGAGGAAACTTCTTGACTGACAGTAAAGTATGTGTAATGAAAATGAATGTTCTGTCTCATCATTTTATTCAATAAAGGAACAGTTTCGATTTAACATGGAATTTTAAGTCTTGGATTCTGCTGCAAAATGGGAAGGAAGGGGAATCTAGGATGAAGTGAAATGGAATGAATGTCTAATTGCCCCTATAATTGTTTCTTAAATAATTGCCAAAGTTAAGACATGAATTTTTGGAAAAATTATTCAGAATGAAGTTGTGTCTGAAGTTGGGTTGTTTCGAGCTTGCATTTAGCTTTCGTTAATTACGCTGTCGCGTGACAGCTAGGCTGAGGCCCTTTGGGTGCCACTCCCCAGGCTGATTGGCAGATGTGGAACGACTGTCAATGATTATTGCTGAGCGCGGTCCATTCATTAATTTAAGTTAATTAAAGGGATTCTGCTCATATGGCCGAAACAACCCAACATGGTCAAGAAATGGGCTAGTGTTTGATTACTGTACAAAATTCAATCAAAGTTTATCATATCCAGATCGATTAAAAACCTGCTCTTGCGATTTATGGAAAACTAATAATCTATTCTGTGGTTCGATTTAATTGTACAAGTCATTTTTAAATTTCTTATGAAGATTCCAAGGTGACTTTCAAGTCTCGCTAGTGTCAATGGTTTTTGTTTAATTACTCTTTGATTAACATCACTAATTAGTATAAGTTTTATTTCATTAAAACCAGCAAGCTGTGCTCTTTCTTAATATCCAAAATTATATACCGTTTCTGTGGTTCGTTTTTATTCTGCCAGCTGATTTTTAGTTCAACTCAGCGGGAGTTCAACTCAGCTTTCAGATTTGGTTGGCCACAGTAGTTTTAATTAAAGTTTCTCGTTAATTAACGTCAATAATTAAGTTCAAGCTTTTATAAATAAACACAGCAGGTCTTTCGCTTCAAGATAAGCTAAAATAAATAAACATTTACCTTACCGAACTGGGAGAGCTCGGCTCGTTCCTCAAGTACTGTAATCATTAATAGTTTAAACTTCAATTTACGCATAATTAAAGTTTATGTTTAATAAAGATAATCGATAAAACAGCCGCTAATTGACGGATCCACAAGGAATACAAGAAATCAATAAAATATCAGTCCAAAACGTGAATACCCAAAACAACGTTCACCTTTCTTCCGTTACCGGTTTCGGGTGGTTCTCACACCCGTCGTCCGTCAGACGGATCCTATCCCTTCTGCGCCGCAATTTTTCATGAAATTGGAAGGTCGGGGACCAAGTTATTGATTATGAGGCTGAGATAGTCTCTCTAGTTTAAAGTTTATGTTTAGTTAAATTAATCCATACTCTAGCTAATTAATTAACAAAATTTTAAGCGATTAAGTTTAAAGTTTCATTAATTTAGTTCCTTGGTTTTAAAGCAAAAGGGAAGCTCGGCTTGCCCTTTCACTGAACTTAACTAGTTTTGCTTAGCTAGTGTTAAATTCTTTTGAAGTTCTTCTTGTTAAAAGTCTCCCAGTTTTGTAATTTAAGGTGCTTTGTATTTTTGGACTTTAAAAGCGCAATTGTTGTTGATTTGTTGTTGTTGATTCATTCAAACTTGTTACAATTACATCAATTAGCCTACAAAACATTTTGGAAAATTGGAGTTTGTGAAAATTGAGTGAAAATTTGAGTTTAGGAGAAATTAGATTTAATCCGGCATAATTTGCACTGTGAAAATCCTACGCGGACAAATTTATAGTCATTCGAATCCCCTCACTAGGACTTACAACTTTGCTCTTAAACGTATTTTTCGATTCCTTGCGGTTCAAGAGATAACAGGCAAAATACATTTTCGAGGTCCAAAATAGGCTTTTTCGAGGGCTTTCCGAAATAGGTTCTTTTAGCGTTCTAGCAGCCTCCACGCAATTCCAATTCAGAAATTCGAGATTTCCGGTCAGAGTGGTTTTTCCCAATTTCTGAAAGTTTGGCAGCAAGCAACTATATAGTTATTACTATATTCATTCGAAAGATCTGCCTTGAGCTTCACATTTTTGCTTTTTAAAGCAACTTCCTATCTTTTCTCTACCGTGAGATATAGCCGATTTTCTTGTTTTGGCGTCGAAAACTGGCGTCAATCCATCATTTCTTAAACTACGCCAGCCGTAAAATCAAACTAAGGGCGGCGATCTGAAGGTGTCATAGTGGTAAATTATCTGACGCATGATCGTCTTCCAACTGCTAGGCTGCTATCGTAAAAAATGTAGTTTTTGCAAAACCACGACCAGTTTTTTTCCAAAGATTGTGGAGCATTCACCATGGAAGCTGGAAGGCTGCTACTTAACAGATGTGTTCTGCACAAACATACCCAGGGACGTTTTTTAGTTGCCCCGATTGCTGCTTTCTAGCTAAAGTAATCGCTTGACAAATTTTGATGGAGGTATCGAATGTTATAATCGATGTATCGCGAAAAAATTTACTTGAGTCTGCAAAAAATCTGGAAAATTATGCTTCTTCTAAAGTGTGTTAAAAATATTTTGGAAAAGTTACATCAGTTTTATGGTATGCATTAAGAAGAGAAAATGTCAAGCTACATTTTGATATAAAAATGGCTTTTTAACTCCAAGTAATGAATGAGTAATAATGGTGCAAACTTTATGTGACCAAAGGGAATCACTACCTTAAGCCAGAAATTGACGTAGTTGTAATTTTTCTTAACTTTAACAGTAGGGGAAAGGGATTAGTTGTAATTGCCCTTTCCCCGGTAATGTAAACACTGCTGATCCGCCAAAAGTCACGTTATGATTACAACGAAACTGACCCAATCAGAATAATTTTGTGCAAAAAGGCGCGGAGGTTAATTTCGGCCAATCACACGAATGATTGCCAAAATTACAGTGATTGACAGGTATAACGACTTTCTGCATCAGTCTTACCTTGTCTTCCGACTTGCACGGCCACTTTTTGGCCTTCCCTCTCCTTTCTTCTGTTTTTCTCAAATATAAGGCGTAACTATGTCCAAAATTCCCCCATTTCCCTTGTACTTGGAGGAGCTAGCGCTCAGCACTAGTTCCTCCACAAATTTTTATGGGGTTTATAACTTTAGGGGGGTTTAGGAGTTTACATCCCGCCTTAGGTCTCTTTCCCTTCTGCTTCTTCTCTTGTATTCTGCTAGTTTTTAAGCGATTTCACTATTTTTCTGGGAATCGCTTCTGAGATAATTAAAGGACACAGAGGTCCTCTATGCATTTCCCTTAGATTTTTCCCGTTAAATTAAATTATTTGTTTATTGTTCATAATTGATTCTTATGTTTGTAATATCCTTTGCATATTACCTGGGTCGCGCAGATTTCTGAAAGGAAATCCGCTGAGAAGCTCGGACTTTTGGAAACTCTCCCAAAAGTACTAATTTCACTTTTAAATGAAATTAACGCAATTTTTAACCACCGAACGCATCTTCAACTTTCACAAAATTTGACAAACTTTTCGAACTAGCAGTCTGGCTTCTTGAGGATGAGTTCCTGGTGTAGTATAGGCAGTAGCGGAAGACTCTACTACCCCTCCTCCAATTCCTTTTTATGAAGCATTTCGTAGATTTCCTACCAAAACCTCTAAAATTCCCCAGAAATCCCTTAAAAACCCTTTAATACTGTGGTTTATGCATTTACTAGAGTGTCTGGTATTTGCAGTGTGTTTTCGGAATGCAAAACGTTTATTTTGTCGTGTAGCGCTATCTTTATGGCTAAACTTTCGTGAAAACTCTAAAAATTCATACTCTTTTAATAGCCGTAAAGATAACATTACATGAAAATTGTTTTATGTTTGGCTTGTCGGAGATCGAGCACTAAAATCAACGCATATCACTTCCTATTTCGCAATCCTTTCTTCCACTCGTAATCTTTAGGGACACCACCTTTAGTTGAGTGTTTTTCATCGTCCTTCATTCAAATTCTGGGACTTGACTTTCGGCGTAATTTTTGGGTTTGCCTGTTTTTCCTAACCCGTTTTGAAATTTTAACTCAGTTCTTATTGGTAGCTATTAAGTCTGGTTTTGGTCTGTTTTCCTATTATTTTAGCCTGCCTTCTAACTGTAATTTCTAATAAATCGATAGTTATCTAATTTAACTTTCTCTTTAACTTATTTATTGCTGAGCTAATTTAATTTGTAGGTAAACGCTCTGGGGTTAGCCCGGAGTATTTTCTAGTGTGTTTTCGGTCCGATCTCCCCCATTTTCTTTAGGCACCAGACTGTCCACCGTCCCCCAAAATTCATCTCCCCCACTCCCTTGGCGAGGCTCGTCCGGGTACGAAAATTAATAGAGAGCCGCCTGGGCAATATCTCCTAGGCAGTTCAGGGCTTGTGTTACATTGCGCCAGTCCTTTGAAGTGGTGGTAGCGCTGTGGTTAAACTTTCTGGGCTTCTCCATTACACTGGACCCAGGAAATGACGTGTTAGGATCTTTCTCTGAATAATAATAATGGGCAATAACCGCACATCAGAAGAAGTGCTTGGGGACCCTCGACCGACACCTTGACAAAAACATTTCACAATCTAACGCAGACATTTCTTTGAAATTTTAATCTGCAGGAATGTCCTTAATGAGGTCATAAGTGCACTGAAATTTTCATGACATTGTTACGGCTTAGCTTAGTTTTTGTTCCGCTGGAGCGGAATATATTTCCCGGTGTTTTAGTATGAAATGCATGTGCGCTCATACAATTCTCTGATGCTTCTCCTATGTTCAACACATAGCCTAGTATGTGTATTTTGTAGAGTTAATAACAAGCAAGAGCTCTGTGCATAATGGTGCCAGTTGTGACCATATTTACCGTAAATATAGTCCTGCTGCGAGCACAAAATCATTATTTTGGCATGTGTATCTATGCATGCAGCTGTTCCTCTTTATCGAATGCTGACTGTCATAGCAAAACTAATACCCATCTGGGGCTGATGTTATCAAGCGTCTCAATCCGGGTTGAAATCTCTTTGGATTGGAATGTGGAATCAAGTGGAAATCTCGAATGGATTAAGTAAAATCTTGATTTTTAATCAGCAATTTTTTAAATAATGATTACAATTGTTATTAGATTTATTAGATTGGATTATTATCGGATTCAAATAATTCTAAATAATAGCTCGATGACGGAATATTCCCCTTTTAAGCGAGCCGGAAAGAAATCGAGAAGGAGGTGGCGCAGAATATAAGCCGGAGGAAATCCGGAGGTAAGCCGGAGATGAATATAGGATGCCAAGTAAGTAAGTAAGTAAGTAAGTAAGTATTCCTTCCCGCCCGCTAGCGGTGAGCTGTCGCGAGGCCCCTTAGGGACATTCAATGGAAGCTACCTTGCTTAACACAAGGGTGCCGTCACCGAATGTAGGAAGTTTGCCGAAGGCTTGTCGTCCACACTTTTATGTGCAGAACAGTAGAACGAGACCATAACAGTCCGAGCATGTTTTATAACGACACTCCCTCAACTGACCGTTGGGCCCGCAGGAGGGAGAGTCTCGAACTGATATGGCCAAACCTCCATATCGTCCATTTGGCCAACTGACATCGACCTGTAGCGGGCAGGTTACCTGTATATGTCCTGATCTATTGTGTCTTACTATCACTTTGTCCAATGGCATGCTCATTTCTGTTTATGAGGTTGAACTGTCACAGGAGGCGGTCCGTAGTTACAAACCGATCCTGTGACAGTTGATATCTTCTGGTGGAGACTGTACTTCGGATTCAAACTACGCCCAAGCAGGCCCGCTACTTCGTCCCTGTACCACCTATTCTAATCTAGAAATCTATCTGCAACATATATAAATGGGCGGGGGAAATATAACTTTGGCGCTAGGAGCCCCCATCAGTATCGACCATGGGATATTTCCTCCCCCTCCCCAGTCCTGGTGGCTGGGCCAGAGGAACTCCAGGTAATAGTTCGAGACTTCACATGCCTCCGGCACATAAAATTCCCCCATCTTTTGAAACATCTTATTTGAAAGTAGGGGAAAATATAGGGAAAATACCCAGAGAAAAAAGGGGGGAGAGGGAATCGGGTATGTAAGGCTTATATGTTGTCTGACGGAACCTCAGCCAGCATACAAGTCTTACGGGACATATGAACTATGTACTCGTGGGCTTGACTACATAGTCCGGGCTCACATCTGTGCCAGCCAGGGCCCGCTCGAGGGTTCTGGCTAACGATGCAAGGAGCAGCTGTCAGGGCCCAGCCTCAGATATGCTTCATTGGCCGGATACCATACTGCCCGATTTCAGTATGGCGTCCTTGCATTCGCAACCAGCAAGACCCTCCCGGTTGCGAGAGCTCAGCGCAGAATCCATATGCCACGCATATGGATCCCTCTTCGGGATAGGATGCCAAATGAGTAATCTTACTGAGAAAACGTTTTAATTGTATATATGCATTTACCACTTATCCTATAAGCGTCTACTAAAGTTTAATTATACTTGTAAGCCAAGTCTGGTTCCATTTCACAAACAAATCTTTTGTCCCAACCACAATCAACCATTTCCCATTTCTTCCCATCTTCCCATAGCCATCTGCCGTCCACATTAATTTTTCCACAGTCTCCGTCGCTTGGTTCCGAGAAACCCCAATTTTTGTAGTACGACGATATTCCACTATCCCAGACATATACTCCTTCGTTGCGCCGATCATTAAGACCTATGTAGGCATCCCCAAGATTTAAATAGCTGTAAATATATCGTACTACTTCTTCATTTTCGTCACTGTTTTCTATCGTAACCAGCGACCCGCCCTCTTCTTTGCAGTATCTTTGGGCTTGATCCCATTCAAGCTCCTCCGGTGGACTGTAAATACATTTATTTCCCGTAATAGCAACCCAACCTGCCTTGCACTTTTTCTTCAACAGCCGCTTTTTTATAGGCCATATTTCTAGCAATTCCAATTGTATCTTCAGTTGTTTGTCTTTGATACTTCGCAGCTCTTCAGAAAGCATTGCGATCAACTCCGTCTTCATACGAAGTTGCTCCTCAGCAAATGTGTTCGTCAAGTTCGTCTTTATACGAAGTAGCTGCTTTTCGACTAACATTTTGGTGTAGTTTTGGTGTGATAAACACTTGTGTGGATATTTCGGTGTGTCGTCGCAAGTTTCATCCATCTCACATGGTGCTGCTAAGCATTCGTTTTCATCGCAACCTTCCATGCTGTTATCGATTCCAAAATCTTTTAGCTGAACAAAGTCTGCCAAATTGTAGTCGTCTGGTTTATATGGTACGGGCTCTCGATCCGTCGCACGATCATACCCATTACCGATGAGTGGCGAATTACAGTGACAAATGGGATACTGTGGCAAACGTGACTCACAGAGTGCATTGGCGGCACAAGGATTAAATGCTGGAAAGTCGCAGTCGTTGTGTTTGCCTTTATAGAAGAGATTCAGTGACCACGCATCCGTTCGGGTCAAGACTCGTGTTCCATTTCTAAACATCTGTAATTTATCTTCTACTTTTGAGCTAACATAGTGGGTGTGATAGTGCATTACACTGTACACATTGTATGGAACAGTGGCTGTATGAATTGTGGAGTAAATCAGGTCAAAGTTTGTTTTTGTATAATTTTGACTTAGCCATATCAACTGGTCGTAGTGGACTTTAATGAAAGCGCCTCTGTCAAAGCGCTGATGTTCATGCTGTAATCCTAGAGCATGGCCGAGTTCGTGTATAATGGTAGATAACTCTGCCGCAGCTACTGTATATGTTGGCCCATCAGGTTGACGTCCGACCTCGCTCCAACCGCCTCTGCCACGGTTCATAGTTATGCTTATATGGGAGCCGTTGTTTGGTGGCAATTCTAAAATTACATTAAACTGAGCATTAATTCGATTCGGTTCATACATGCTTAGAAATACTAAGAATCGTTAACCATAATAGCAGAAGCAAAATATAAGAAACCTAAATATGAAATAATGATAAAAAGCATCTACAAAAAAGTATGCAGCAACAAAATATTTGAAAACAAAAATATGGATTTAGCATAGCAGATATCCAAAAATGAGTGCCCCGTGCGTCATATTAATTTATTAATTGATTAGTTATACAAATAATTACTATTTAATTAGAAAAGTTAGCTTTTTGCTCTAACTCTCACAACTGTAGTATACGCAATCAGATTGTATGGATGGTTTCTGATAATCCTCTGTTATCCTGATCTGATGCATTATCTCATTGTACTGTTTTGGCCTCTCTAGTCTGCGCACTTTCGTAGTCCTCAACTCGTAAGGATTCTGTGCAAGGAATTGAACCATTTGCTGTTCCGACGGATTGACACTGAACTGATGTGCCTGACTTTTACGAGAGGTGGACTGTTAAAGTACCAGAAACTGGGCTAAATAGGCGGTTATAGAAGGCGGTACTCTCTGACCTTATTTTAAGCTGGATGTATAATGCTGTATGCAAACATTATGCATGTAAAAATGCGAAAACTTACTGCAGGCCCGATCTGTGCAGCCAATCTGTTGAAAGCGAATGTAAGTCTTATTTTCAATGTCAGCAATTGCTTTCGCAACCAATGGTCGAAACACCTCATCTTCATATTCAGTTTTAGTCAATATTTCATATTTAACTGGGAGATCGTGGGGTTCAGTTGGAAATTTGATCAGTCCCCTCTTTCGCCGCGTCTGCTTGTCGGTCTCGTTGTCTCCGTTTTCCAAGATCTCGCTCTAAAACTGCCTGAAGTAATTCAGCTGCTCTTTGTTGTACATCATCCCATCCAATACAACGGTGGGCTTTTTATTCTTCCATTCATCGTCGCCTGTAAGATTCGCCATCGTATCGTACAACTCCTGCTCGGCTTGCAGAGTTTCGTTGACTTTTTTGAATAAGACATCGGTTTCGTTTTCGTTCAACGGTCGCCTTATGATGTTGCCAATTAAGAACTTCGTTTCATTGGAGGCGATCTCATTCAAAACTTCAGATTTGCTTTTTACTGGTGGTGGGAACAGTTGATTCCAGACGGTGTTGAAATGACCACTGATGTAGCCATACACAATGCAAACAAAAAGAACAAGCAGAATGATTTTGATATCACTGATCTTGAACATATTCTTGCTCCCGCTTTTCGGAGATATCTTGTCCACATTTTTCCATTGGCTGACATTCGAATTGTCGACCACTTTGTGTGCATTTGTTACCCGTCGTTGACGTCTAAATTTCAACTTGTTCCAGTAAAAAGACGGTTTCGTTGAGATTCTCTTCCGAACACCCATCTTTTCTTTCATATTTGTGCTAACTTCAGTAGCTTCTAGATCCATTTTTGTATCGTTATAAGGTAAAGCAGAGGGAGCTTGATGCTGATTTGCCAGTTCAACCGCATTGAGGGACGCTGGAGCCACGATTTCCACAGGCGTCATACTTGTTTCATTTACTTGTTTCATTTTGTCTGCCATATTTCGAGAATTGTGTGCCGACACAAGAGAATTTTATGGGAGGGCTGGACTGTCATTCGACACTGCAAAATAATTCTGCTGTAATGGGTTGATGTTTAAGCAATTCATCCACACATTAGGATTACCTTTTCCTAAAACATTTAAACATTAAAACATTAGACATGAGTTCCGCGAAAAACTGAAAACGGACTGGTTGGTCGTAACTGTTTATCTCAATCTAATTCATGATCTGTCTACCTCAACCTAACCATGACGAGCCTACCCTACCGCTGTGTTACGCCTGAAGCAAACAGCGCACATACCAACGGACAGAATTTCTGAATTTTTCTTTTTTGCTAGAAGACCACACTAACTTGATACTGGGGGTTTACGATCACTCTACTCATAGGCACTATTTGCACGAGTTAAAATTAAAAACGTCGGTCAAGAGGTGTGGATGCTAGCTGGTTGTTATCGGCACTTCGACTAGTCATTAAAAAATTGCTAAACAGACAAGTCTGACAGCATTAGAAGCTTTAACTATTTGAAATTCGAAGATAAAAGATCGGGCACCTGACGGGACTCAAACCCGCGGTCTCCTGTTTAAATAGATCTCTCTGTCTTCTCCTCCTAAAATTGTCAAGACCAAAAACTTTCAAAATTTGCTTATATTTTAGTTCACAATTTCCAATCTGTAATGGTACTCGTTTTGCGATAGCTGAAAATATTTCACTTATACACATGAGTTAGGGCCGCATATTTGTTGGTTTAGTTTCATAGAGTAAATTTAGTAAAAACAAGAGTCCATAATTAATTCCTCATATTATAGAAAAGGAGTAAGCCACTAGAGGGCTCCTCTTCTAGGCATTGCGTAACGGTACACTGTTTGGTGGGGGGGTTGCTCTGTTCGACAAAGCGCACCCCCTCCGTTTTGAGGGGGAAGGTTGCAGAGGAGCAGAGGATTACCGTAGTTTCTGTTTATTTTCAAAAAGGGTCCCCGTGTGGGGGGGACGGCTTTAATCTTTGGAAATAGCGAAAACTTACGAAATAACCTATTTTTGTGCTCTTTAGGCACCAGTCCAGCATTTTTAGGCGAAAAGATAAGAAAGTTTTGGTTTTTGGCCTTAGACTCCCAGTAGGTAGACCAGACACCAGATTGGTTGTTATGGCTAGAAAGAGGACACGAAAATGAACATTTTTGCTTTTACAACCTTTGAGCTACATCTCAAGTGGTTAAAGTCAGTTAAGCAAAAAACCCTGTTGAGGGTCAAAAAATGGCCATTTTACAGGAAATCGGTTTTTTAAAATTACTGCCAAATCTTAGGATCAATTTTGGTCCATTTATACTCAATCGATACACAGTCTAATTGCACATTCTATCAATGGCTATTAGCTGAAGTTAGTTGCTTAAGGCTTGAGGTTTGTTCGAAAAACCATTTTGGCAAATTTGAGATTATTTTGTTTTGAACATCGACTTCCCAAAAACCCGCACTAAAAGGCGACCAAAAACTGCTCGAAAAACTCGGTAGTTTCTGATTATTTCCAAAAAGAGTTCCCGTTTGGTGGAGAGGTAGCAGAAAGAGGTCCCCCGTTAGGTGGGGAGTAGGCAAGACAAATGTTTCGGAGATTTTTGGTAGAGTGGAAACTCGCACTTCTGCGGAGGGACGTTGGAATATTGGCGATAAGTCGTGCAGAATGTGACTAATCGTGATAATCGCGGATGTTTGAGGATTGTCGTGGAAAATTACCGAAATATCGCCAGTTTCACTAGTGTTGCACGACGATCGTCAAACATCCGCGATTATCGCTATTAGTCTTTGCACGACTTTTCTCCAATAGTTTGCGATAATCGCGGGGTAGTTTTGGCGACACCTCGCAAAATTTATGCGATAATCGTAAAATTTTCGCGATTATCGCCAGACGAATAGTTAGCGACATGTCGCGAAATGGTCCTATTAAGTTAATGTACTGTAGTGTAATTCAAACAAAATTACTGAAATGCTCGATACAAATGAAGATTGTTTTCAGAACAAATATTAAAACTTATTTTTATGGTTCCAGGCCGGAAAATATAATTTTTTCGGTTACTACTTGCTGTCAGAAACAGAAAAAGAATGTTTTAGTCTTGTCTACGCCATTACAGGTTTTAAAACTTATATCAAGAGTCCATGATTTTCCTCTATATATTAGAAGAAGAGTAAGCCACTAGAGGGCTCCTCTTCTTGGCATTGCGTAACGGTGCTTCGACCACGATACGCGAATGTTCCCCCGTTTGGGGGGGGGTCGCCAAATCATACCCCCTCCCCGTTTGGTGGGGGGGGGGGGGTAGGCAACAGCCAATCAGATTGCAGAAACCCCCGCCCCGTTTGGTGGGGGGGTGGCAGGCTGATTCTGGCTTTTGAAAAAGGGTCCCCGTTTGGGGGGGGGGGTCGACACAAGAGGTCCCCGTTTGGTGGGGGGGGGGGGGTAGGACCAAGGGGTCCCCGTTTGGGGGGGGGTCAAAAAAATTGGTCCCCGTTTGGGGGGGTCGCCAACAGCCAATCAGAATGAGCAAAACTTAGCCTGCTTGTGCGACCCCCCCCCAAATGGGGACCCATTTTCGAATAGAACAAAAACTACCGTAATCCTCTGCTCTACCCCCCCCCCACCAAACGGAGGGGGGGTTTCTGCAATCTGATTGGCTGTTTGCTACCCCCCCACCAAACGGGGGACCTCTTTTTGGCTACCCCCCCCCCACCAAACGGAGGGGGGTATGAGATGTCGATTTGGTCGACCCCCCCAAACGGGGGAACATTCGCGTATTGTGGTCGGAGCACCGTTACGCAATGCAGTGAAGAGAAGCCCTCTAGTGGCTTACTCTTCTTCTTAATAATAGTGCAATTATGCACTCTTGCTTATATGGATCTTTGCTGGTTTTAGGATGGACCACCCTTTGCTGGTTTAAGGATACACCATTGTAAAATTTTGGAGATTTTTGAAGTGACTATAAAAATTGTGTTGCGGCAACAACTACTATTATAACCAACTTTTGGCAGTATTAGCTAGCTGTATTCTTCAAGTTGATACGTCGAATAACTGCGAAAATTAGCATATAGAATATATATTGTAGTTTTGTCAGTGAGAAGCGGAGCTCATCCAGCAGCAGCAACAAATAAAATTGACTCGTAAGGGGTTTTGATAAAAAAATTACGTGCATATGTTTGAATTTTAATTTAAGCATGTTTAGCGAACTCTTTAATGATAAAACTTGCCAACTTTTTGATTATATCGAATCAAAATCTGTAAAATGCCTTTTGCTCATTTTCATACAGCCTCCATTGATATTTTGGACAGTTTTGGCTTAGACCTTCTCTGAAGTCGGGACAAACTCTGAAGAATCGAATGCCGCGAAGCTCGAAATGTCTGCGAAAAAGTGATAATCTAAATGAGCAAATTCACTTTTTACTCCCTGCTCAAAAAGTAGTAACGATAACATATTATAGTAGAAGCTCCAATTATGCGCGATTTTGACTTTTTGAATTTCTTGATTTTTATCAAGAGCTGATCCGTTAGAGCTGAAACTTTTTCTGAGGGTTACTCAACATATTCTGAAGAATTTTTATCAATTTTCCGACATAGTTTGCTACATAACAATCTCTACGATTTTTAAAAGTTTAGCGTTGATACACTTTAAGGACTATGTCCTAATGTGCGTCGCTGGTGTCCAAATGTGCAGAGTTCTGAAGTGCGTCACCTTTAGTTTTTACTAAAAGTATTATATTTGTCAGAAATTTCAAGTTCAGAACTGAAATCAGTATGTGTAATGTAAGAAATTAAAATGTAATTTGGCCTTAGCAAGTCTAAACAAATATAAGCTTAAGCTCTGCAATAAAGAGGTATCGAACCAATGTGCCCGGGGCCTACCGTATTTCGGATTTGAAGCGGAAAATTTTAAATTTGAAAATCCCCTTAACCTCGGAAAAATATTGTTGACCCTCTGTATGGGTATGTAGACGCACATTTGGAGTTTCTGTTAAACTTAAATTTAAACTCTTTAGGACAACTTTACTTGTGTAAGTAAGTACCTGCTAAATTCAATATTAACGGTATTGAGAAAGCATGGTATACGTAGAAAGACATTTCAGGCACACTTTACCCTGCACCCTGCATTTGATGTTGTACGCTTCTCATATTGTAACTGTCTCTTGGTATTTTTCAGTATCTGTATGTCGTAGCAAAACTACATGTTCGCAAATGTGCACATTTGCCAGTCATTTTGGACAAATTGCAATTTCTCTTGCTGAAGGCTGGCCAAACTGTTTCAGAATGTGGCATGTGACCAAATTCCACTTGTGGGTGTCTCACACAGTTTTGCCAACAAAAAGCTGAGGAACGTCTAAAACAATGCTGACTGATGACACCCCTTTTAATAATTGCTCAAAAATGGGGGTCATAACTCATAGTGAAAGTCTTCAATAGTTTTAATAAATTTCGCCACTGTTAATTTTAATTTAATTTAATGTTATTTGGTCAGCTTCGGCTTTTGGCCTTTTTATTTATTCTCGAATTCAATTCATTCATTTCTTCATTTTTCATTCATTTCAATTAAATTCATTTCACATTCAATTCTAAGCATTTGAATTTATTGTTAAATCTGTAATATTGAAATTTCCCTGGACAAAATTCATTTTAATTTAAGCTTAGATTCAAATAAAAGGACTTTAGAAAAATTTGCGAATAAATAATTAATTAAATTTTTGTTTTTCTATACAAAGTCCATTTTAATTTATTTGATCTAATCATTTGATCCAACTTCATCCTTAGGCTTCCTTGTCCGTGTACCTCGTGATAAATTGATCTTTGCAAAAATACGAAAAACAAAAATCAAAGT
This sequence comes from Trissonchulus latispiculum, assembly GCA_030248195.1. NCBI lineage: Eukaryota > Metazoa > Nematoda > Enoplea > Enoplida > Ironidae > Trissonchulus > Trissonchulus latispiculum. Next base: position 71,382 of record JASAND010004538.1, read on the forward strand.
TTTCAGCTAATTTTTCCGTTTCAAGTAAGTTATTCCAGCAAATATCAAACACCACACCTTAATTTAGCGCTTTCTGAAACTTTGATTTGGCGCAAATATCAAAAATCAAAACAACAACGACTATCCTGTTCGTGTACTGTCCGTGGATCATTTGTCCGTCTGATATTTTCAAAAATTCAAAAAACAAAAATCAAATATCAAACGGTTGTTTCCTGCGCGTTTGATTTTTGTTTTTGTACAAAAATCAAAATATTATTATTAGCTATTTCGGTTTGAAATTCGTTTTTCGGGCCAACTAACAAAAATCAATAGTGTTAAAATTAAATTCTCACCAACTTTGTTTCTTGTTGTTAGACAGACAAGAAACTTCTAATATTTTCAAAAATCAAAATAACAATAATCAAAAATCAAGTGATTGTTTTCTGCGCATGTGGTTTTTGTTTTCCCGCTGAAATCAAACATCAATCCGTTTGCGTTTGTTTTTTGTTTTCCATCAGTGTTTCAAAAAAATTTCAAAGCAGGAAGCCAAGGGTCCGAGTACAGCCAGGCGTCCGGGTATTTTATTGGAGGATTTTTTCATTTTCTTCAGAAATAGCCTAGAAATAACTAAAAATGGCGTATTGGGCCTTTCGGTGGTACCCATGTATAGTGAGTGAATATGGGCTGTCATTTCATAGCTAACATAACCAATTTCGAATTCATTTTTGAAGAAGCTTGGCAAGGCGAACAACTTTTCTCACTGTACATACCACCCACTTAAAAGTGCCCCCCACGCTTTGGGTGCTTTTGGATCAGAGGTCACATCCACCGACTTCAGCACGCTATTCGTAATCAGCGACCCGATTCATTCACTATATATGGGTACCACCGAAAGATCCAATACGCCATTTTTACTGATTTCTAAGCTATTTATATGTCCGTGGATCATTTGTCCGTCTGATATTTTCAAAAATTCAAAAAACAAAAATCAAATATCAAACGGTTGTTTCCTGCGAGTTTGATTTTTGTTTTCTCAGGAAAATCAAAAATCAAACCGTTTGAGTTTGATTTTTGTTTTTCCTCCAGTATAACAAAAATCAAAAGCGCTAAGATCAAATTCTCGTCAACTTTGTTTCCTGCTATCAGAATAACAAGAAACTCGCAATATTTCGAAAAAATCAAAAAAACAAAAATAAAAAATCAAGCGGTTGTTTCCTGCGTATTTGATTTTTGTTTTTCACAAAAGTCAAAAATCAAACCGTTTGAGTTTGATTTTTGTTTTTCTCCAGTATAACAAAAATCAAAACACGAAATTCAAATTTAAAGCATTAGTGTGTTTCCTGCTGCAGAGATAATATATGTGACCATATAAGTGGGCATATTATATGCACTTGGGCAAACACATATAATGCTGACCCAGCCATTTCGCCAGAGCAGCTAATTATCAATTTTTACTGGTTCTGCCTTGTGGTCGTGGGCAACAGTTTAAAAGGTTCAGTTTAACAGTTGCAAAAGCAACAGCAAAAGTTTAAAGTTATTAGTTAAAAAAATCAAAAGTTAGGGCTGTGGGGGAATTGCGTGGAACAAGGACACAACCAGGAGTTCAACTGTTAAGCAAGCTTCAGTTTAAGTTTCAGTAACGAACACAAATTAGTTTCAGTTTTAGTTTCAGTCGGAGTTTCAGTTTCGGTTTTAGTTCATTCAAAAAAGTGCAGTTTCTATCCTTCAAAAATATGGGTCTCTTGCGCCAGGCCCCCACCCAGGAGTTTAGAAGCGGAGGGGTCCAAGGTCTAGCTGAAGAGGGTTCAAGGTCAAGCCCGATAATGATTTAGTGAGGAGCTCACCTAATGTTGCAAAATGTTTACACTTTCACATCAAATGTGTTCACTAACTGCTTAATTCCTTAAAAATCGTGAGATTTTCTATAAAAGTGGCTGGGAAATTCATTTTTGTTACTTCTAGCCATCCCAAAAGGTTCAACCCTTGGTTGTGTCCTTGTTTCACGCAATTCACCCCAGCCCTAACTTTTGATTTTTTAACCAATAACTTTAAACTTTTGCTGTTGCTTTTGCAACTGTTAAACTGCAACTTTTAAACTGTTGCCCACGGCCACAAGGCAGAACCAGTAACACCAGTACACCCACAGTATGGCCACATATACTATCTCTGCAGCAGGAAACACACTAATGCTTTAAATTTGAATTTTGTGTTTTGATTTTTGTTATACTGGAGGAAAAACAAAAATCAAATTCAAACGGTTTGATTTTTGATTTTTGTGAAAAACAAAAATCAAATACGCAGGAAACAACCGCTTGATTTTTGATTTTTGTTTTTTGATTTTTCGAAATATTGCGAGTTTCTTGTTATTCTGATAGCAGGAAACAAAGTTGACGAGAATTTGATCTTAGCGCTTTTGATTTTTGTTATACTGGAGGAAAAACAAAAATCAAACTCAAACGGTTTGATTTTTGATTTTCCTGAGAAAACAAAAATCAAACTCGCAGGAAACAACCGTTTGATATTTGATTTTTGTTTTTTGAATTTTTGAAAATATCAGACGGACAAATGATCCACGGACAAATAGTGGATAGTCGTTGTTGTTTTGATTTTTGATATTTGCGCCAAATCAAAGTTTCAGAAAGCGCTAAATTAAGGTTTGGTGTTTGATATTTGCTGGAATAACTTACTTGAAACGGCAAAACTAGCTGAAAACTTTGATTTTTGCTTTTTGTATTTTTGCAAAAATCAATTTATCACGAGGTACACGGACAGTGCACATTTGCCAACATGTGCAGTTTACTAAGAACAAATGTTGTAATTGGATGGAACCAGGAATTGGAAGCTAGAACACAAGCAACATGACAAGAGCAAAGCTTCAGCTGCACAGCGAAAGTACGCTACCTTATGCCTAGCTGGGGCTTTAGGATCCAGGAAACAAATCGTTAGAAACCTACATTGCTGGTTAATATCTAAGCTACCGTAATCCTAGCTTGATCAAGCTGATTCAACACATGGCATCATTCATTGGAACATTGGATTGGAATGAATAGTGAATTTTCACTTAATATGGGACTGTATGGTTGGTTTCCTTGACAACAGAAATATACTTATAAACAGTTTTCTAAAGGAATTTCCCTTTAGTTAGTGCCTGTAGCAACAAACAGATGCTGACAGTTCATTTTTCGATATTAATTAGCTTGCAGGTCGAACACTTTGTTATAAATAAAAATTCCATATGTACGGCTGCCCCTAGGGGGAGAGCACTAAATCTTGCCAACAAGTCTTCCTGCTGCTGTGATAATTACGCACAGCAACTACAGTAAGATAGATTTTAGATTTCGTTGTCAATATCGTGTAAAATAAATGGATATCTACCTGACTTAAGCTTTTCCTCCGTGCTGAAAAAGAAGCTATTTAAATTGAACATCGTTCTGACGAGACTATTTGCTCTGTCAAACAATATATATCTAATAATAATAATAAGGTAAATATATATTACCACAGCGCTACGAGGCTGACGCCAGACGCGCCTGTGGACTGCCGTAGGTCACGACTCGGCAGCCTAATAGAAAAACGTGATCACGCGCTAACAGCCAATCAGCTGTTAGAACCTGAAAGGCCAGCCCCCTGATGGGGTCTCGACTGAAAATGAAGTTTTCAGTCAGTGCTTGGCTGGCAGTCGGGGAGAGAGGTTGGTCTCTCTCCTCTTAACAACATTAGCTTCTACTTTTCTCCCCCTCATCGTCCGTATGTATCCGGCAGAGGTGTGTCTTGCGCCAATTATATGGAGGCCTGGACTATAGCACCTCTCCCCTTCCCCCCATTTTCCCGTAGGGTTTTATATTTTAGATTCTGCCAGCCAGGCACTCGCGATCTGGCCGCCCCTGTGAGCCCCTATGTCTTCGGACGGCTCACGGGGTGCACTGCTTCTGACCCGGGGACCCTTATGCCTGAAAGGCGGTCCCCGGGTCCCTCCACTCTCGCTAATTCCCGGGGTCTTCGGGCCCCGGAAGACCTCTTTTTGCTACTTTTGCGGGCCCAATGCCCATTATTTTATGTATCTGTACATGCGAGGGTGTGGGCCTTTCGCCCCACCCTCTGGGGTATTGTTTGTGGCCTTTTTCTACTCTTCCCCTAGTGGTTTGCGAGCAGTTGAACCTCACAAATCACTCTCGTCAGAAAAGTTTTAAGCCATCATTTTCTCCATTTCTTTTGGCCCCATCTACAAATAAATTGTCATGGGTTTGTTTCTACTCAAAAACTCACTCTAAAACCATCAATTTTGCCTCCTTGTAACCTTTTCAGTTTTCACCCTAAAACCCAATTTTACACCCCTAAAAACAACATAAACTTGAGTAGTTAGTTTTAAGGGGGGACCCTAACCTACCCACCTTGAGGAAGGGGAGTTAGGCCACTCCCCGGGAGTAGGTTTTTCAGGTTAGCACCCCCTTATCCCCACAGCCGGCAACCAGAGTTGCCGGCCATGCTTTTTACCGCATTCCAAAAGCCACTGTTATAACGATGTTTTGTTTTTTAATCATTGCCGGGTAAAATATGAGGCTTCTTAAAACACTCTAAAAACAGAAATCTAACTTTTAAATGTTGTTCAACTTATTAATTATTAAAACGTTAACAGGGGAATACCGGCTCCCCTTTAATCAAAGCTGTCCTTAGCCTGTCTTTGTAATAATTGCTATAACAGCAATTATTGTCCCCATTGGCTTTTACATAAATAAAACGAAAACACACACGGGTGATCACGTGGGAATGGCGATTTCTGGGCCATTCCCGAAACATAACGCACTCTCACGCACTCGTAGTTATTAATAGGAATTAGTTAGGTTAGTATTCTGGGAATTAGCCCCATTATAGCACTGTTAGGGCTGTAAATTGTATTGTGTTGTATAAATGCGGCTCCTCACGTAAACTTCTCCAGTTGAGGTTGTGAGTGAAGCCATGTACGCGTGAGGTGTGAATGTCACGTAAATATATCTGAATAATGGTGTGAATAACTGTGAATGTACGAATGAAATAGTATGTGTGAAATTGTCTAGGTACGATTGTATGCGTGTGTCTGCCGTCTAAATGAGTGTGTGAAAGTGACATGTGTGAGTCTGCATGAATGAAATAACGTCAGTTGTGTGAGTGTAACAGTGTGAATGGGACTGCTCATGTAAACCCCTCGCGGAGGTCTTGAGTGTAGTCCATAGGGAAATAGCTAGTTAAATAGTAAGTAGCAATCAGTCTATAATAATCAGAACATACATCATAAGCAGTTAGGTTAGGTTAGGTAAACGTTTAGTCTTGTGTCAGTTAGTTTTAGTAATTATCAGTTAGTATTAGTAATTATAGTCAGTATTAGCAACTGCGGTTAGTATTATAATGTTAGTTAAGATTGTTAATAATTATTAATATCTGTTAGTATGTGCTGTCCGGTTCTAGATTGACCCCCAGAGCCCCGCGTAAGTCACCTTATTCAAGGTGCGGGCCCTCTGCAAAAAAGGGTCAATCTACAGTTGTTTAGCTAGTTTTCTAGGCCCAGGTTAGGAGCGTTTGTAACCTCATTTGCATATTCGCGGTAATATGGTTTAGGAGCCAAATAGTAGGTTACCAACCCAGGTTAGGGTTATAATAGGCTAGTTAGGCCTACAGTGTATAGAATAGGCCTCAGTTAATCCGTAGTAAGTAATAATGGGTAATAATTAACACGTTACTGTTCAGTGGCCAGGTTTGGGCCCTAATTATGTATTATTCGTCAATCCTAGCAAATAGGTTACACATCATATACTGGGTAATACGTAGTAGTTAGATTAGGTCAGCTTAGCTGTAGCTTAGGTCTGTAGTCTGTAGTAAATACTGAGTAGTGCGCACGTAACTCTGTGCCCATGAGAGGCTCGGTCAGAGCCTCATTTGCATATTTAGCCAGGTAGGCCGGAACGGCCCCAAACTTGGCCACCTTCGTTCGTTTGGTTCCCAATAAACGTCGGTTTTCGTCTGTTTTCAACCAAAAGCACAAAATAACACATTACACGTTTCGCAATACACAATTCGGGTCTCGAACCCGCATGTGAACGCCAATCGGTCCGGACAATAGTTGCTGGGGTTTTAATCCCCACCACCTCTGTTTCTAATGGGTTTTAACCCATTTGATTCAGGTAGCCACCCGATCTGCTCCGCGCGTGAGGTATCTGCTGCTGGAATCAAGTCTGATCATTGCCCTGTTGGAGATCACTGTGTGACGATTTGTCCAGTCGTGTGTCTTGTTCAGTATTGTTTGGATCCGGAAGGAGATCCCAGTGCCAGTGTCAATCCAGTCCTGTCTGATCTGTCTCGCGGAGTCGCTAGGTACATATTGGGCCTACGTTTGGTACAGAACCAGGTCGTTGTTGAGCAGACGCGATGAGAGCTACCGGAAGTAATCGTTGGGAAAGCCTACTGTCATCACCAGAAACCTTTTGAAAAGCAATCTAAAGATCATGTTCAGTGAAAGCAACACCACCTACATTCTGATCTTAGTGGCTGAAGCCACTCTATAGAACTATTGACAATTTGTTTAGTGTATCGTTTAGTAATTGTGAGATAATCATATAAGGAAGCCGATCCGACTTTTCCGACAATAACCGACACTCTCCCAGCCTGTGTTTGTCATTATCCATTTTAGAGACGGACCTCTTCTCGAAATTCAGTTATTCTGGGCAGTCAATTACACGGAGACGCCAGAGCAAAGCCAACCTCGCTCCCACTCAATTCCGATTATAAAAGGTGTTAATTAGTATACCCTGTGTGTGGTCCCAAGAGTTACTATAAGGGACAGAGTCACAGTAGAGGCTAGCAAAGAGCCTAAGAGTTGAGCTGAGACAAAGCATATAGGATACCGGTTTAGTTCGCCCATATCAGCACTAGAGTGGTTTTATACCTGAAGATAGTACTGTAACGACCCCGAAACCGGATAACCAGCCCTAATCGCGAAAGAACCAGTCAAACTAAACAAAAAGGCAATTCTGGCAGATAGTATCTTGTATTACTGTTGATTGTAAAACCATAACTGCAGTGATCAATTGTCTGCTGGAATTTGGTAACAAATTGTGTGTGTATTTTGTAATAATAAATCATTATTCCTTTCAGCTGCTTCGGCTTTCGCGTACATTTCAGAGATCGCCAACTCTATCCGCATTGAGGTTAGAGTTGAAACTACAGTCGCCCATTGAGACTATAAATCCCCAGCTCCCCTACTTCAAACGAACTCACCCCAAGTCGACCCCACCTTAGGTCAGCCATTGAGCCCTGGTTGTCAGCACACCACTACAGCCGGAGCGTCAATCTAAGCGGAGATCCCTCTTTGCGTGCCGACCTTGACCTGTGTCTTGGATCCTGATCAGATCGTTTAGCCTAGTCTATTCTAGCCCTAATCAACTACATACGACCCCGAACAAGAAGAATAAAGGTTCATTGGAAATCACGACCCACATCAAATCAGAGAAATCCAGTAAAGATCTGACAGAGCCTATTACAGATGAGTTCCTGGTGTAGTATAGGCAGTAGCGGAAAACGCTACTGCCTCTCCTCCAATTCCTTTTTATGAAGCATTTCGTAAATTTCCTACCAAAACCTCTAAAATTCCCCGAAATCTCTTAAAAACCCTTTAATACTGTGGTTTATGCATTTACTGGAGTGTCTGGTATTTGTAGTATTTTTCGGATGTGACAACGTTTATTTTGTCGTGTAGCGCTATCTTTATGGCTAAACTTTCGTGAAAACTCTAAAAAATCATACTCTTAATAGCCGTAAAGATAACGTTACATGAAAATTGTTTTATGTTTGGCTTGTCGGAGATCGAGCACGAAAATCAACGCATATCAGTTCCTATTTCGTAATCCTTTCTTCCACTCGTAATCATTAGGGACACCACCTTCAGTTGAGTGTTTTTCATCGTCCTTCATTCAAATTCTGGGACTTGACTTTCGGCGTGATTTTTGGGTTTGCCTGTTAGTTTCCTAACCCGTTTGGAAATTTTAACTACCTTTTCCTTTTCTAACCCTTCAACTCCAACTCAACTCACACCCCCTCCCCTTCTCTGTGCTCGTTGTCCAATTCTTCCCATTTTCCCCCCATTTGCACGTTTTTGGCACCCTCCCTCTGTTCTTATTGGTAGCCAGTATGTCTAGTTTTGGTCTGTTTTCCTATTATTTTAGCCTGCCTTCTAACTCTAATTTCTAATAAATCGTTAGTTGTCTAATTTAACTTTCTCTTTAACTTATTTATTGCTGAGCTAATTTAATTTGTAGGTAAACGCTCTGGGGTTAGCCCGGAGTATTTTCTAGTGTGTTTTCGGTCCGATCTCCCCCATCTTTAGGCGCCAGACTGTCCGCCGTCCCCCAAAATTCATCTCCCCCACTCCCTTGGCGAGGCTCGTCCGGGTACGTAAATTAATAGAGAGCCGCCTGGGCAATCTCTCATAGGCAGTTCAGGGCTTGTGTTACATTGCGCCAGTCCTTTGTAGTGGTGGTAGCGCTGTGGTTAAACTCCCGGGCTTCTCCATTACACTGGACCCAGGAAATGTCGTGTTAGGATCTTTCTCTGAAAGATCCTAACGGTTTTAACCCATTTGATTTAGGTGGAACCTAGCCCCGTCCTGCATTACCATGGCCTTCCTAGATCTCTGGTGTCCTCGTGGATCTGTTCCTTATCTGCTACCGATCCTGCTTTGGCCTGCCTGTCCTTTCCGATATCTTGGATCAACTGGTCCTGTCATTTTCACTGCAGCCAGTGTGAGATCAATCATAATCCACTGGTAATCACCGCTTGCTGGATCCATATCTCTCACCGTCTCTCTCCAATCGATCTCTGGACCTTCAGGAGTTAAGGTGCTTGTACCTTTCTCTTTTCCTTGAACCAAAGTAGAAGCCTGCACGGGTTGAATTTTTGCGGCCCGGCCCGTGAAAAATTTTTGCCGGCCCGCCCGGTCCGGTCCGTCGACTGCTTCGGCCCGGCCCATCAGATGCTTCATCTCTATTTTCCTGTCAGAATATTACTATTCTTATTTTATGTTGTCTAAAAGCCCAAAAATATGAATAGAATAAGTGATATAAAATGAATAATTCCATTTTTTGCTGATTTCTATTTTTCGGTGCAGCATATATAGCAGCACGCTGTCCACTCACCGCAAGTAGTCTGGTCCAAGCCTAAAAATAGAAAACTAATTTTTATATATTTTATCAATTTCTACTGCGAATTGTCTCTACGTTTATAAATAATGCTGAAATAATTAAAATATCTACCTAAAACTGAAAACCGCAGGATACCCATTTTTCGTCAAATATGGAATTTTGCTCAAAATAAATTTTTTCTCATACAAGATTAAAAATTTGCTTGCATGATTGGGAGCATTAGCAAGGTCGTCAAGTGATATTTCAGGTCATTACAATTATTTGTTAGAACGTTAGCCCTCAAATGACAGTGAACGATACTACCACCCTAAGTAATTATTTTTTGTTTATTAGTTTGAACATTCTGCTGTAATTATGCTTAGTTAAGAATAGTAACAAACAGGGGCGGGAAGGTCTCCGCAGCTTTCCTACTGTCCTATCTGAATGCTCGCCCATTCCTGCCCTCCTACTGTCAATTTCACTTCTTTTTCCATCTGATAAACCTTTTTTCATCTCCCCACCCTCCAAGCTGGTATATAGGCTTCCGTGATCCTGGTCACTATTGATTTGCCGGAGCCAATCGTTATCGGTTTCTACGAACTCTATTGCTTGGAGTATGACTGCGGTAACCTTATCGTTGGACTAAGGGGGCAATAAGAATCAGAAGAACTGCTTGGGGGTGTCATGTTTTTTGACCGTGACCTTCGTCTCTCCGCCTCTTGTCTGCCATTCTGCGGACCGCGGGCAGCAGCAGATAAAAGGTTTGTTTGAGTACCTAAATAGTCCTGGGCACCTCGACAAAACAAAATTTTACAATCTCACGAGGTCATTGTTTTGAGATATTAGCCTGAAGGAAAATATGTAATGAGATAATAAATTCACTGGATTTTTCATGAGATTGTTATCGTTAACCTAGTTTTTTAATTCCACTAGCAAGTTTACTAAAATTTACTAATTCTCACTAGCAGTACACGAAATTATAAGCTCAGGAAATTTAGCAATTTCATGAGAAGTGGTATACTCCGGAGGAGACCGAATTTCAAAAAACTCTTTATAATTAATAAATGCTACCGTTTCGTCCTCTTTTTGCAATACAGGTAACACTGGTAATGAACTATGACAATACACTTTTGCTTGATGCGCGGACTGTATATGGCATTGGTGGAGGGTATAACCTGTAAATACAAGTAGTCAGTCATAAACCGGGAATAAGCCAAAGTTAAGCCCAACTAAAGCTGTAAATAAACAGAACCTAAACCGAGGATAACCTGAGGTAAGCTGCACGTGAACTGAGATATAAACTAATAAAATATAATATATACCCGGATGAAATGTAAGCCGAAGGTAAACCGCATTTATGTCCAAGTAGCTCAAAATAAGCTCAAGTTCAAAATAAATAGAAACTAAGTGAAAAATGTTTGAAGCAAGTAAGAAAGTTTTTAATTGTATGAATTTACCACTTTTAGTATAATTGTCTACCAAAGTTTAATTATGTTTGTAAGCCAAGTCTGGTTCCATTTCACAAACAAATCTTTTGTCCCAACCACAATCAACCATTTCCCATTTCTTGCCATCTTCCCATACCCATCTGCCGCCCACATTAATTTTTCCACAGTCTCCATCGCTTGGTTCCGAGAAACCCCAATTTCTGTAGTACGACGATGTTCCACTATCCCAGACATATATTCCTTCGTTGCGCCTATCATTAAGTCCAATGTACGCATCCCCAAGATTTAAATACCTGTAAATATATCGTGCTACTTCTGTATTTTCATTACTGTTTTCTATCGTAACCAGCGACCCGCCTTCCTGTTTGCAGTATCTTTGGGCTTGATCCCATTCAAGCTCCTCTGGTGGACTGTAAATACATTTATTTTCCGTAATAGCAACCCAACCTGTCTTGCACTTTTTCTTCAACAGCCGCTCCTTTAGAGGCCTTATTTCTTCCAATTCCAATCGTATCTTCAGTTGTTTGTCTTTGATACTTTGTAACTCTTCAGAAAGCATTGCGATCAACACCGTCTTCATACGATGTTGCTCCTCAGCAAATGTGTTCGTCAAGTTCGTCTTTATACGATGTAGCTGCTTTTCGACTAACACTTTGGTGTAGTTTTGGTGTGATAAACACTTGTGTGGATATTTCGGTGTGTCGTCGCAAGTTTCATCCATCTCACATGGTGCTGCTAAGCATTCATTTTCAGCGCAACCTTCCATGCTGTTATCAATTCCAAAATCTTTGAGCTGAACAAAGTCTGCCAAATTGTAGTCGTCTGGTTTATATGGGACGGGCTCTCGATCCGTCGCACGATCATAGCCATTACCGAACAGTGGCGAATTACAGTGACAAATGGGATACTGTGGTAAACGTGACTCACAGAGTGCATTGGCGGCACAAGGATTAAATGCTGGAAAGTCGCAGTCGTCGTGTTTGCCTTTATAGAAGAGATTTAGTGACCATGCATCCGTTCGGGTCAAGACTCTTGTTCCATTTCTAAACATCTGTAATTTATCTTCTACTTTTGAGCTGACATAGTTATTAGTATAATGCATTACACTGTACACATTGTATGGAACAGTGGCTGTATGTATTGTTGAGTTAATCAAGCCATAGTTTGTGTTTGCCCACTGTTGACTGTACCACATCAACTGGTCGTAGTGGACTTTAATGAAAGCGCCCCTGTCAAAGCGCTGATGTTCATGTTTTAATCCTAGAGCATGGCCAAGTTCGTGTATAATGGTAGATAACTTTGCCTCAGCCAATGTGTATGTTGGCCCATCAGGTTGGCGTCCAACCTCACTCCAACCGCCTCTGCCACGGTTCATAGCTATGCTTATGTGCGAGCCGTTGTATGGTGGCAATTCTAAATTACATAAAGTTGAGTGTGAATTCGACTCTGTTCATACATGCTTACGGCACCAGCACTGTCACAATCCAAAACGAAGTTCTGCATGGAAAACTTAATGCAAACAAGTACAGCCCAGAGCGTAGGGCTCAAGCAAGTAAAAGTCAGAAAATTGTCCTTTTCTGTGAACAGATGGCTCAAATGCGTTTGCCATTGCGTGAATATCTTGGGTGTGCATAAAACACGGCCCCGGCCCACGTAAAACACGGTCCCGTGCATAAAACACGGCCCCGACACAGCCCCATCCAAAAATTATGTTTTCGACAAATGGGACTAAATATAACCAGTTCAGCATCTCCTACTCTAACAAATTAATCAACTGATAATGTTTATCTTAGCAATCAGTAACTACTAAGTTTTTAAAGTAAGTCGTATTGACCTTGTAACCTTGTGGTAATAAAGTTTAAGAGACCGTAAAAAATAACATTTTAAACTAAAAATTAAATTTATGGTTATTATGAAAGACGTGTTTTCAAATACAGTTTATATTTTCGGAACTCAAGGAAAACCTGAGAAAAGACTAAACCAGGAGGGTCTAGCATTTCAAGCAATATGTTTGATATAATACAATAAAAAGTCGAGCAACTGTTCAATATTTTCTAATAAAATACTACACAGATGAAATTTGCACAGAAACACATTTATACATTTCATCTACACAATTTAATTTAATATACACATTTCATAACTGAATAACATAAAGTTTGTCCTTTGCAGGTTTACCAAGATACAAAAAATTAAAAAGGTGGTTCAAACAGAATATTTTCAATTCAAAATTCGATTTTTCAAACTCAAAGACTAAACATTTAAACAATTTCATTTGTTAAATTAGGAGATGCTGAATTGGTTATATTTAGTCCCATTTGTCAAAAACATAATTTTTCGAAGGGGCCGTGACGGGGCCGTGTTTTATGTATGGGGCCGTGACGGGGCCGTGTTTTATGCACTCCCCAAATTTTGTCTAGCGTTAGGGCACTATCTGCGTTAGGGCACTGTCATGATAGTCCAATTCTATTTAATGAAAACATTGTAAATTAAAGACAGTTTGCGTTAGGGCACCCTTGAATTGTCAAACACGGCTGCATTGTGCATAAGTATGCAGCACTTACACGGTTTTGATTTAGCAAGTTTTACGGGCTTCAAATTATGAAAGTAATGAAATGAGAATCATAAGAATTTCCTGATTCTAAAAAAATAATGCGAATATGGAATGAAAAATTTAAAAAACAAGATTATCAACAATTAAATTGCGAAAGAAAGAATTTTAGCAAAAACAAAGTTTAAAGGTAGTGTTTTCAAATCTTATCTTTAAGCAGAAGTATTGTTAACTCTTTAACAATTTCCCCCAAAACCCAGTTTAACTATTTCCCCCATATTGGAAAGTCTAGATATTCTCGCATTAAAGTAACCGTAAGTGTAATATACATAAATGGAACAGACAGGAGAATTTCTTCTAAAACCAAAAACTTTTCAAAAATTTCGAATTTTAAAAAATCTTAAATATTCAAACGTTATTATTTTTTATAATATAACATGAATCCTTTATGTTCATACATGCTATTTGCGATTTCATGTTCAAATTTAAGAATTAACTCAAACGAATTTTTGTTAAGTTTAATTTTTTAACTGAATGAAATAATGAAACCTAACTGACTAACTCAACTTTGCTAATTTGATATTTAATCATTCAAATTTTATAATCCAAATATAATAATAATTTGATACTTAATTTCGTTGTTGAGTTTGTTTGTTAATGAGTGCTCACTTTACGAACTTTACCCACCGCACATTTAAATTAGCTACATTGCGTTCTTTACATAACCAACAAGAGTGCATACTAGTGCCCTAACGCTAGGGAGCCCTAACGTAATAGTGCCCTAACGCAGAACAATAAATGAGATAAAATTAACAGGGGTGCCCTAACGGGAAATAACGAAATTTTCGGTCTGTACCTTTGCGGCTTTATGACCATAGCTGTGGCCCCCAACTTCTCTTTTATGTCTTAATGGCTTTATTGCGTTTCCTGCTGTGCATTTTTCCATCTGAGAGGTCAAATGGAGGTCTGTCAACTCTAATACACAGTCAAAGTACAAATAGAGGGGGTCCAATCGATGAAAATATGAAGAAAACAAATTTTAACGTAGCAAATACAAAATACATTTAAAGTGGAAAGTGTAAAACTAAACCGAACTATACTTTAAAACGCTAATTAATGCGAATTAATTTTCTTTCTAAATTTTATTGAAATTGTCTCTATTATCGCGTGTCAAGTTATTACCATTGAATCAAGTCAAACTCAAAATTCATGAGATAATGTTTTTATAAACGTAACGTAACGTAATACGTAACTAAGGATTTTTGTTCTGACACGCCTCTGAATAGAAATCCAAGGAAACAATTTTAATTAATTACTATCACTAAACGAACATACACGCTTAACTTACACAATCCTGTTTTTCAAGGAGCATGCACTAAAACTGTCTATATAAGTCAAATCAAAACTTTACATCATCAAATTTCCAAACAACTGAAAAAGTGACTGTTTCACTGCATTATAAACAGTATAAATGAAATAATAATAATAATAATAATGTTAAGATGAAATAATTATTAAATAGAAATTAACCTGAATATTATTTTCTCCTATTATATCAAATTCGAAGTTAATTAAAATATAAAACTCTAAAAATTATTTTAAACATACATATTTGTCAATAAATTGAAATTTAACTATTAACTTAACTTAACGAAAATTTAAACTTTAACTAAACTCTATTTAGTATGCGGGGACAGATTTTACTTGCCTATTCATTTTACGGGGACTGTCGTTAAGGTCATTGCCTTTGACCTACACTTCTCAGTTCTCTATTGTCTCTGAGTTTTGAATTAAGTAGAAGAAAGGCAATTAAAGTGAAGTATTAAAGTATTAAAGAAAGGCAGTAAAATGTACAACAGCCCAATAATCGGTGTGTGTGTGTGTGTGTGTGTGTGTGTGTGTGTGTGTGTGTGTGTGTGTGTGTGTGTGTGTGTGTGTGTGTGTGTGTGTGTGCGTGTGTATGTGTGTGTGTGTGTTTGTGTGTGTGTGTGTGTGTGTGTGTGTGTGTGTGTGTGTGTGTGTGTGTGTGTGTGTGTGTGTGTGTGTGTGTGTGTGTGTGTGTGTGTGTGTGTGTGTGTGGTGTGTGTGTGTGCGTGTGAATGTGTGTGTGAAATAGAGTGTTTACTCCCGGACCTCGCTGTAAGCTGGAAACATTGTTGAGAAGATAGTGTTATATGCAAACATTATGTATGTAGAAATGCGAAAACTTACTACAGGTGAAATCTATGCAACCAATCTGTTGAAAGCGAATGTAAGTCTTATTTTCAATGTCAGCAATTGCTTTCGCAACCAATGGTCGAAACACCTCATCTTCATAGCTAGTTTCAGTGTATACTTCATATTTAACTGGGAGATCGTGGGGTTCAGTTGGAAATTTGATCAGTCCCCTTTTTCGCCGCGTCTGCTTGTCTGTCTCGTTGTCTCCGTTTTCCAAGATCTCGCTCCAAAACTGCCTGAAGTAATTCAGCTGCTCTTTGTTGTACATCATCCCATCCGATACAACGGTGGGCTTTTTATTCTTCCATTCATCGTCGCCTGTAAGATTCGCCATTGTATCGAACAACTCCTGCTCGGCTTGCAGAGTTTCGTTGACTTTTTTGAATAAGACATCGGTTTCGTTTTCGTTCAACGGTCGCCTTATGATGTTGCCAATTAAGAACTTCGTTTCATTGTAGGCGATCTCATTCAAAACTTCAGATTTGCTTTTTACTGGTGGTGGGAACAGCTGATTCCAGACGGTGTTAAAATGACCACTGATGTAGCCATACAGTATGCAAACAAAAAGAACAAGCAGAATGATTTTGAGATCACTGATCTTGAACATATTCTTGCTCCCATTTTTCGGAGATATCTTGTCTACATTTTTCCATTGGCTGACATTTGAATTGTCGACCACTTTGTGTGCATTTGTTACCCGTCGTTGACGTCTAAATTTCAACTTGTTCCAGTAAAAAGACGGTTTCGTCGAGATTCTCTTCCGAACACCCATCTTTTCTTTCACAGATGTGCTAACTCCAGCAGTTTCTAGATCCACCTTTGTTTCATTATAGGTTACAACTGAAGAAGCTTGATGCTGATTTGCCAATTCAACTGCGTTGAGGGTAGCTGGATCTGCGATTTCCACAGGGGTCATACTTGTTTCATTGACTTGTTTCATTTTGTTTGCCATATTCCGAGAATTGTGTGCTGGACTATCATTCGATTTCGCAAACACATTCAGTGCAGTTCACCCATAGTATCATATTTTACTAAAACATTTAAGCATTAAATTTTAAAAATTAGTTCCGCGAAAAATTGTAAACTGGCTGGCTGGTTTTAATTGTTTATCTCAATCCAATCATGGATCTGTTTACACGAACCTAACCACGGTGAGCCTTCCGGCCCGCTGTGTTACGCTCGAAGAAGCAAACGGCGCACATACCAACGGACAGAATTTCCGAATTTTTCCTATTTTAGAAGTCCACACTGATATTGGGGTTTACAATCACTGTACGGATTGAGAGACACTATGTGGACGAGTTAAAAAATAAAAAAATCGGTCAAGAGGCGTGAATGCTAGCTGGTTGGTGTCGGCACTTGGACTTGTTATTAAAAATTGCTAAACAGTCAAATCTGACAGCGTAGAAGCTTTAGGCTCTTTGAAATTCGAAGATAAAAGATCGGGCACCTGACAGGACTCGAACCCGCGGTCTCCTGTTTAAATTGATCTCTCGGTCTCCTCCTCCTAAAATTGTCAAGACCAAAAACTTTCAAAATTTGCTTATATTTTAGTTCACAACGTCCAATCTGTAATGGTACCCGTTTTGCGATAGTTGAAAATATTCTGTACATTTCACTATACACATGAGTTAGGGCCGCGTATTTGTTGGTTTAGTTTCATAGAATGAATTTAGTAAAAACAAGAGTCCATAATTAATTCCTCATAGAAAAGGAGTAAGCCACTAGAGGGCTCCTCTTCTAGGCATTGCGTAACGGTACACCGTTTGGTGGGGGATTGCTCTGTTCGACAAAGCACACCCCCTCCGTTTTGTGGGGGAAGGTAGCAGAGGAGCAGAGGATTACCGTAGTTTCTGTTTATTTTCAAAAAGGGTCCCCGTGTGGGGGGGACGGCTTTAATCTTTGGAAATAGCGAAAACTTACGAAATAACCTATTTTTGTGCTCTTTAGGCACCAGTCCAGCATTTTTAGGCGAAAAGATAAGAAAGTTTTGGTTTTGGGCCTTAGGCTCCCAGTAGGTAGACCAGACACCAGATTGGTTGTTATGGCTAGAAAGAGGACACGAAAATGAATATTTTTGCTTTTACAACCTTTGAGCTACATATCTCAAGTGGTTAAAGTCAGTTAAGCAAAAAACCCTGTTGAGGGTCAAAAAATGGCCATTTTACAGGAAATAGTTTTTTAAATTACTGCCAAATCTTAGGGGCAATTTTGGTCCATTTAGACTCAATCGATACACAGTCTAATTGCACATTCTATCAATGGCTATTAGCTGAAGTTAGTTGCTTTATGCTCGAGGTTTGTTCGAAAAACCATTTTGGCAAATTTGCGATTATTTTGTTTTGAACATCGACTTCCCAAACACCCGCACTAAAAGGCGACCAAAGACTGCTCGAAAAACTCGGTAGTTTCTGTTTATTTCCAGAAAGGGTTCCCGTTTGGTGGAGGGGCATCAGAAAGAGGTCCCCCGTTAGGTGGGGAGTAGGCAAGACAAATGTTTCGGACATTTTTCGTAGAGTGGAAACTCGCACTTCTGCGGAGGAACGTTGGAATATTGGCGATAAGTCGTGCAGAATGTGACTAATCGTGATAATCGCGGATGTTTGAGGATTGTCGTGGAAAATTACCGAAATATCGCCAGTTTCACTAGTGTTGCACGACGATCGTCAAATATCCGCGATTATCACGATTAGTCTTTACACGACTTTTCTCCAATAGTTTGCGATAATCGCGGGGTAGTTTTGGCGACACCTCGCCAAATTTCTGCGATAATCGTAGAATTTTTGCGATTATCGCCAGACGAATAGTTAGCGACATGTCGCGAAATGGTCCTATTCTAAATTAACGTACTGTAATTCAAACAAAATTACTGAAATGCTCGATACAAATGAAGATTGATTTTAGAACAAATATAAAAACTTATTTTTATGGTTCCGGTCCGGAAAATATAATTTTTTCGGTTACTACTTGCTGTCAGAAACAGAATAAACATTTTAGTCTTGTCTACGCCATTACAGGTTTTAAAACTTATATGGATCTTTGCTGATGTTAGGGTGGACCATTGTAAAATTTTGGAGATTTTTGAGGTGATTATAAAAATTGTGTTGCGGCAACAACTACTATTATAACCAACTTTTTGCAGTATTAACTAGCAGTATTCTTCAAGTTGATACGTCGAATAACTGCGAAAATTTGCATAGAAATTGTAGTTTTGTCAGTGTGAAACGGACAATAGTATGAAAATTTGGTTAAAAGAGTAAGAATTGCTAAGTTCGTGTTGAGTGTGTGATTTTGAAGTTTAAGACTAAAGCTCAAACTAAAGTAGATTTATTTCCGAGAAACCACATAAATGAAAAAAGCAGCAATCTCCTCATCCAGCAGCAGCAACAAATAAAATTGACTCTTAGAGGGTTTTGATAAAAAATCACTTGCATATATTCGAATTTTAAGCATGCTTAGCGAACTCTTTAATGATAAAAGTTGCCAACATTTTGATTAGATCTAATGAAAATCTGTAAAATGAGGCATTTTTCTCATTTTCGTATAGCCTCCCTTGATATTTTGGACAGTTTTAGCTTAGACCTTCTCTAAAGTCGGGACAAACTATGAAGAATCGAGTGCCGCGATGGTTGAAATATCTGCAAACAAGTTGGCCCCAAAAGGGGCAATATTCCTTCATGGACCTTAATAATTTCTGTTGAAAATACTCACAAATTTGCTTCAACGTAATGCACAATTCTTATTATTCTACCCTAAATGTCAATTGACCTGCATGAGTCTATTCAGTTTACAGCTTATCTTTTAGCATTGCTTTGTTGAGTTGAGCTGACCAGTAAAACTCAGTTAGTGATTAACCACTGTGGCCTACGACGACAAGGCCACAGTGGTTAATACGATTTTTAATTAACCAATCGTAAATTAAAGATGGTTAATTACGATCTTTAATTTAGATACGCATTTTAGTGTTAAGATGGCTGTATTTTTATTTTTAAAATGCCAGGGATATTGTGCCGATGCAGTACAACAGCACATCCATATTCAGTATTTCTAACTTTAACTGATTCTTTAATATCCAATAAAAAGGATTTCCATATATTAATGACGATCTTCGATCTTCTTCACGACGGACGGAGGACTTCGTATTGACTTAGCAATTTGTGTACTTTCGGCAATATATATTTATGACAACCGTCCGAAAATTGTGGATTTTTTCAAAACAGCAATGTTCATTTCAGTAATTGAAAAGCAGGATGAATGTTTGAAGATGAGCTCTAAATTCCACCTTCAAAGATTCATCCATGTGCCTGCGTGAAGCTACCAAGCTGCACTTCCGCACATAAAAACTTGCAACCATTTAGATTGCTGACAGTTCATAACTGCGACAAGACCACAGTTTCCGTCACTTATATAGACGCTAACCTAATTTGCATAAACAAACTTGCGCAAAAAAGTTCCCTATACTAGCCCTGTGTTGAAGATAGGGCCTCGATGAGGTCAAATAGTGAAAATCTATGCAAAACATAGATAAAAGTCATTTTAGTCATTCCTGCTCCAGCAGGAATAAAAAGTGGTAATCTAAATCGGCAAATTTACTTTGTATATATTCCCTGCTCAACAAACGTACTTTTTGAATTTCTTGATTTTCATCAAGAGCTGATCCGTTAGAGCTGAAACCTTTTCTGAGGGTTACTCACCATATTCTAAAGAATTTTTTTCAATTTTCCGACATAGTTTGCTACATAACAATATCTACGATTATTAAAAATTTAGCGTTGATACACTTTAAGGACTATGTCCTAATGTGCGTCGCTGGTGTCCAAATGTGCAGAGTTCTGAAGTGCGTCACCTTTAGTTTTTACTAAAAGTATTATATTTGTCAGAAATTTCAAGTTCAGAACTGAAATCAGTATGTGTAATGTAAGAAATTAAAATGTAATTTGGCCTTAGCAAGTCAAAAGAAATATAAGCTTAAGCTCTGCAATAAAGAGGTATCGAACCAATGTGCCCGGGGCCTACCGTATTTCGGATTTGAAGTGGAAAATTTTAAATTTGAAAATCCCCTTAACCTCGGAAAAATATTGTTGACCCTCTGTATGGGTATGTAGACGCACATTTGGAGTTTCTGTTAAACTTAAATTTAAACTCTTTAGGACAACTTTACTTGTGTAAGTACCTGCTAAATTCAATATTAACGGTATTGAGAAAGCATGGTATACGTAGAAAGACATTTCAGGCACACTTTACCCTGCATCCTGCATTTGATGCTGTACGCTTCTCATATTATAACTGTCTCTTAGTATTTTTCAGTATCTGTATGTCGTAAGCAAAACTACATGTTGGCAAATTGACATGTGACTAAATTCCACTTGTCTCACTCAGTTTTGCCAACAAAAAACTGAGGAAGGTCTAAAACAATGCTGATTGATGACACCACTTTTAATAATTGCTCAAAAATAGGAGTCATAACTCATAGTGAAAGTCTTCAATAGTTTTAATAAATTTCGCCGTTAATTTTAATTTAATTTTATGTTAATTGGTCAGCTTCGGCTTTTGGCCATTTTATTTATTCTTTCTCATTCATTTCTCCATTTTTCATTCATTTCAATTAAATTCATTTCACATTCAATTCTAAGCATTTGAATTTATGGTGATAGTAGCTCACGCGGGCACTTCAGTCTAAAATTAAAGAGAAGGTGTCCACATTAATTGCATCAAGTAGTATACGCGGGCACCTGCATATTTCAAGTTTCTCTAGAGTGAACTACTGTAAACAGAGAAGGCATCATGTAGTTCACGCGGGCACCTAAGTGAAAATGTCAATTTTCAATTACACTTTCAAACTAAACTAAACTAAATCAAACTTATTATCCATCTATATAACCTAACTGCTCTTTGTATTCTGCCGAAAGCAAATTTCAATTTACCATTGACCCTTTGTAAACCCTTGTTTACTTCAGTCGGGCGCCTTGTTGGCTACAAAAATTTTCTATCTGTCCAATTTTAAATTCAGTTTTACCGTTTACCTAATTTTAGGTTTACCTAATAACGTTCTGAACTGAATAAATTCAAATAAGTCAATCACCCAGAAGTTCAATTTAAAAGTGTAACTGAAAATTGACATTGGTGCCCGCCTAGGTTTTTTTGGGTCAAAAATAGCGTCGTTTGCAGAAATGAACAATAGTTTTGACGACGCAGAAATAAAAATGACGAAAATTTGATGAAATCCGATTTTGAAAAAAAACGCTGGTGCCCGCGTGAACTACATGATGCCTTTTCTGTCTACAATAGTTCACTCTGGAGAAACTTTAAATATGCAGGTGGCCGCGTAGACTACTTGATGCAATTAATGCGGACACCTTCTCCTTAATTTTAGACTGAAGTGCCCGCGTGAGCTACTATCACCGATTTATTATTAAATCTGTAATATTGAAATTTCCCTAGACAAAATTCATTTTAATTTCAGCTTAGATTCAAATAAAAGGATTTCAGAGAAATTTGCGGATAAATAATTAATTAAATTTTTGTTTTTCACTACAAAGTCCATTTTAATTTATTTGATCTAATCATTTGATCCAACTTCATCCTTAGGCTTCCTCTACTCTATTTTCAAATTTCACATTCAGTTTCAGTTAAAGTTAAAATTATTTGTGTCTGGAGAAATTTTAATTTAGCAGATTCAATAATAAATGCAAATTGAATGTGAAGTTTGATAAGTCAAAGCTGACCAATTAACATAAAATAGCAGTGGTAAAGTTTATTTAAACTATTGAAGAGTTTCACTATGACCCCTATGTTTGTGCAATATTGAAAGGGTAAGTTTCATTCAGCGTTGTTTTAGACAATCATCATTTTTTGAATACGTTAAGTAGCAAAATTGACGCACACAAGTGGGGTTTTGCCTGTGAAAATTGGCAGAACTATATACACACATGCGCTTTCCGAACCGTTTGTCCAGCCATCAGTTGGAGAAAGTGTAGTTTATCCAAAATGACTGGCAAATGTGCACATTTGCCAACATGTACAGTTTACTAAAAACAAATGTTGTAATTGGATGGAAACAGGAATTGGAAGCTAGAACACAAGCAAAATGACCAGAGCAAAGCTTCACTGCACAGCGAATGTACTTTCTAGCTGGGGCTTTAGGATCCAGGAAACAAATCATTAGAAATCTACATTGCTGGATAATTTATCCAAGCTACCGTAGTCCTAGCTTGATCAAGCTGATTCAACACATGGCGTCATTCATTGGAACAGTGGATTGGAATGAATAGTGAATTTTCACTTAACATGGGACTGTATGATTGGTTTCCTTGACAACAGAAATATACCTATAAACAGTTTTCGAAAGGAATTTCCCTTTAGTTAGTGTCTGTAGCAACAAACAGATGCTGACAGTTCAGTTTTTTCGAAATTAATTAGCTTGCAGGTCGAACACTTGCTAAAAATAAAAATTCCAGATGTACGGCCGCCCGTAGGGAGGGAGCACTAAATCTTGCCAACAAGTCTTCCTCCTGTTTCGGAGCTGCAATCAACAAGATAGAAAGGGCTGGTCCAGTCGAGGAATCTGGGAAAGAGCCTTGATGTTTCACATACGAAAAAGTCAAAAACCGAGCCTTGTCTGCCATTTTATAGATGTCCTGGACTTTGTCATACAACTGGCGGAGACTCAAAACTAAAGTGATGGTATCACGAGAATCTCTAGGCGTTAGGTTACTCGGCTCCCTTGCCCATTTCTGCACAGAATCCTCCCAATTTCGGAGTTCCTGGGATTCAATGAGCGCCGGAATAGACACAGGGTGAACTGACCTATGCCTTAGTGTATCCTCGAGATCGTCCCTAGTGAGGGGAGGATTTGTGTTGGTCTTAGGCTCCTTAGAGGACCTAGCCGCTGCCTCTGCTGCACGACGCAGGACAGGATCCGCCACTGAACCAGACGAGGAACCGTTACCCGCACAACGGCGCGGACGCTGGGTCCTCGACAGGTTAGGGGGAAACTCCTGCGCCAGATTGAGAGTAGCGTCACTGGCAGCTTGGCCCCAAGTTGAGCACCCCGGAGAAGCCGAGACTGACGGCTGAGCCCCATCTGGATCGGTTTCAAGGTAAATTTCTATTGTGGAGGGCTGATCGTCCTCCTCCTCCTCCTGAGCCAATTCGCCCTGCTGAGCGTCACCTCCGGGAGCACTAGGCTCCTCCGACTGATCTGATTCACCTTGCATTTTTACAAAATTTCAGAGAATTTTGAAGTATACCAAAAATTATCAAAAGTTCACTGTGAAAAGAAAAATAAAAATTGCATATACGCCCACAATAACAAAACAAAACTACACACAAACAAATACCACAGAATTCACTGGTGGAATGACATGGGCCCGTGAAGAACACAACCAGGTTTAACCTAAACATAAAACAAAATTCGTTAGTAACATGTATTCATGTATAAAAGCAAAATGGGCAAAATTTATAAGAAAATAAAAATCAGTTCAAAAACCAAAATTTCAGCGTCCAGTGTTCTGCCGATACTGGCTCACCAAGATTGAGGGCGCAAGCACTGGTGGGTAGAATCCCACCACCAATAGGACGTTTCAGACCCAAAAGCTGGGTGCAGTGGCCGTGGGTTCCCTGGTACTCCGAACCGGGTATTCGTAGTGACCCCTGAACCATGATACATCATGGTGAATTCTCCACGATGGAATATACGCGGGGCCCGTTGTCCACAGGTCGGGCAGTTATCAATTCTGGAGAATTCTGGCGAAATAGGCCCGGAAACATACCCCAGAGGGGTTTGATGCAACGCAATTGTTTGGAACTCCAGGGGGTGGCCGTGCTGGTGGAGGGCATGGCATGGCGGGACGAGGAACCATGTATGGATGCACGCGCCCGACAGGTAATGGATACCTGACAACAATTTGAACCGGGGAACCCCGAGGAGGTGCACCCGGACGAGCCACCCGTGGAGCAAACGGCGGGGAAAAATTTTGCACAAAATGTCTGGGAGGGGTAAAGTCCCCAATTGGTTGGAATTGAAATAGGGTAGGAGTGTTCCTGCGAAACGATAGGGCGCACATGTGGTGCTCTCTGCAAGATAGGCAAATTTGGCAAAGAAGAGGACGCCGAAATTGTGGTGACCACCGGAACAAAATTTCTTTCGACGGGAAGGGCGGCCGGTGAATTTTGGCTTGCAACTTCTATGGAGGAGTCATGGTCCGAGACCACTTCGATAGCTCGAGAGACGGATGGTGATGAATCTGACATTTGAAATGATCAATCAAAACGTACAGACCGACGACAATGATGAGCGCACCAGAGGAACACTGGAGAGACGGTTTGGAATATCTAAACAAAATGTAAATTCGATGAAATTATACAAAATCTTAAAGAATTATGCTAGACTTTTTAAAGCAACTTTAAAAATAAATCCCCGAACATGCGAAATAAACGAACGTTAAAAATTAATTAATATAGAAAACACGACTTAAAGAAAAACAATACGGACATAACACACATAACAGAAAACGCAAAACCGAGGGTTGTTTTTACCCTTTTTAAGGGATAGGATTTTGACGACGAAGGCATCTATCGACAGGGTCCCAGCGCCAAAACGAAACATCCGAAACTATGGCTTCCGCCAAAATACGAGAATTTTCAGATGAACTTGAACCTGGGGACCCGGTAAAAGTTTCATCCAGAAAGCCAGGGGGGGTGGGGTGGACATAAAAATATCCCCTCTCTCATAAGAACGTGCTGCCGGTTGCCCACACTGAGAACAAATACCCGGACGAGCATAACGCGGAGAATTTGGAACTAGCCGGTGGCCCCACGGTAATTGAAACAAAACGACTGCGCAAACATTTACAGAACCTCCCGATGGTATCAGTGCGGGGCAACGAATAGTGTTAGGAGACGAGGGTGCACCGGGTGGAGAAACACGCGGAGGAGGGCCAAAGGGAACGGAAACTGAGGGAACATAGGTTTGGACTTCTCTTGAAAGTAAAAAGGGGTGAAAATTTGGTGGTAAAGAATAGCGCGTAGGAGACCTCCCAGCCCCGGTGGGGTAGCGGGGTTGTAAATGCCCATCTATAGAATAGGTGTCCCAAGTGGAAGTTGGAGAGGACAACATAGTTGGAATAGAATCATAATAGTAATTTACGGTCCGGGGGGAAGAATCAGATCTAGAAGAAGGGCATATGACCAAGTAGAAATAGGAGGTCGTGTTACCTTAGCAGAAGTAAAATTTGACAAATGTCGAGTCGTTGTAGGTAAACTTTGCAAGGACCCGTACGAGGGAGGAGGCGTCAACGAAAGAGAGGGGGTCAACCCATACTCGGTAGTGCCCAACGGAGGCTCCCAGCTCGGGTTCCGAATGATGCATAGACTGTTGTTCCGGAGTGACTGAGGGTCCCGAATAATTAGGGAATTCAATGTTTGAAACAAATCTAGGAAAACTTGAATTTGGTGAAAGCAACTCTGAACGAATGGGAAATCTCATTGGAAGAAACCCCGAACGCGGAGGAGCATACCCTAACACATTTCGACGAGCCGCTACCCCCTGCTGTGAGTACACCAAACGATCAGACATTGTACATACACAACTTAGAAAAATACACAAAATGTATAACCCACCGAATAACCTTAGGATCCGCTTGGAGGGGAATTTCCGGATACTCGTAACCTTTCTAGAATAAAGAATATACAATAAATATGACAGAAACAACATATAACAAAACGTGCGAAACACAAAACATCCTACTACCTAACTAAAATCTTCCTCCGGAGAAGGATTATAGAGTAAGGGTGCAGGAGGTGGGAAGGCAGGAGAAGTTGGAGATGACATAGCGTCGGTACATTTTTGTAACAAAAATGAAGAGGATAATCTCTGTAAAACAACTTCGTGTTCATTTTTACCAATAAAGGAGCCGAAGGACATGATAAATACAAAGTAGGAGTACCCTTTTCACGTAAATACAGAGGAGGCTGAAAATAAGCCGGAAGCACAAAATATCCGAATTGGGCGGCTAATCCAATAAATTTTTTACAAGAAGGTAAATCTACTTCTGTAGGATCGAAAATCATAGCCGCAATATGTTTATAGCGCAAATCCGCAGGAGTGACCCACACCCCACGATAAGGTACTGCTGGACCCAACTCTAGTTCCTGATTTAATACCGGAGGAAGATCCTCCCCCGGAGCAACTTTGCCCCGGAGCGGTACATACATTGGTTGACCAACATTTAACAAGTCATATCTACACGGACGCCACGCGGGTCAAAACATACTCTTGGAGGAGTTGACATTATAAAGTGCAATTGGTAGGATACGTATATAGAAAACCAAACTAAAGGAGAGAAAAATTTGTGCTAACCTCAAAATTTTTCAAATTCGTGGAAAAGGTGGACTCTAACCGAAAGACCGAACCCGACGTAACGTGCACAAACCTGGAACACAAAACATAGAGATAAATATAGAACATAAAATGCGAAATCGAAACTATACCTGTATATGTATGTTACTCTGTGGGCGGAGGATGTGGAAATTCTCCCTTGAGAGACCTACCAATATTGCGATAGTGACATTCGAGTATAAATTTTGGGTCCACAACCTGGAATTGTGCGTGCCAAACATCCGTGTAGGCAACCAAACCCGGAGGAACGGTTAGACCTGGCTTCGCTAAAGTTATAGGGCGTGTGCCCAAATCTAAGAGATGTTTAGGTGGATCAAAAGTGGCTGGAATAGGGTAACAATTAAATAAAGCAGCAACTTTTTGCATTCGAGCCAATTTTTTTGCAAAATAAATAGAAGAAGGCACGGGTTCAGAAGGAGAAGGATAATTTTTATTTTCAACAGCAACTCCAAAAAGTGATTTTGATTCTCGTACAGTGGGTGCCCCCCCCCCACAATTATTCTATATCCAGGAGTAGGTGGGAACAGCATAGTGTCCCACGTAGGATCGAATTGACTACATTTTATGACACACCAATCATCCGCAGAAATGGCGTACTCCGGACCATCTGTGGAAGGTTCTGGCGGAGGCGGAGCGAAGGTTACTCGTTTTACTTGTGTCGTGTTAGAAAACTTACTAGATACTGCTGTTCCGTAAGGCATAGTACTAAAAATAAGAAAAGAAATTTATACTAAAACCTACCAAGATGTTCTCCAGAAATCTGCCCAAGGCACTGACTAGAGAGCCACAAAATCAAACACAAGCGCGTACTGAAATAACTAGACAATTACATAACCTACGGAATAAATTAATAAAATACAAACAAAAGGGGTAAAAGAGAAATAATAAAGGTGTAAAAATAAAAAGAAAATATTAGGTAAAATAGATAAAACGTTAAACAATACTACTGAGGTTGACATTAAATTTTTACAAAATCAAGGGCATAAATTTTTAAGGAGTTTATTCATTTTATATGAATAAAATTCTAAAATTTTAGAAGAATAGAATTCAAGGAGTAGTAAATTAACTGGGCAAGAAGAAGAATAAATTATGAGTAGAAGGGTTTCAGACGATTTACATTGATCAATTCCGGGGTAGAGTCGGAACGATGAGTAGACAAAATTTCGACATTGGTGGGAGAAACCACTTTTATAATACGAAAGGGACCTTGAAACATCGGGAGGTATTTTCGGCTTGCCCCCCGAGGGATATTCGCCTGGGAAACATCTTTCCAAACCAGCATGTTTTCCCTATATTCTACAACTTTGGTTTTTGCATCATAACTAGCTCGACGTTTTTCCAACTTCTTGGGTGTATTCCTTAAGAATTTGACGAGAATACTGTAATTTTTCACGCAAGTCCCCAAAAGTTTACACAAGGACTCCATTAGAGCAGAACAAAAAGGGGTGCCCTTGTCCGTGAGAATTTCTCTAGGAGCTCCGTGGACCGCAATAATGTTTTCAGAAAAATTTTTAGCAATCGTTTCAGTTTGTTCATTTGGCATAGGAAACGCCCAACCCCAACGCGTGTGAAAATCAACCACAACCAATACTTTTCAGTTCCCAGCAGAGGTGGTAGGGGCGTGCATAACATCCATGGAATGCCTCTCAAAAGGGGCTTCTACGGGAGTGAAAAAACGCATCCAGGCCTGCTTTTTGCGAGGTCCGGGATTACACGCAGCACAAACTTGACATAAATCCAAATACCGGTTTACGTCCTGTGTTAAAGTCTCCCAAAAATATTTACTTGAGATTATTCCCTGTGTACGGTCCCTCCCGTTGTGACATCCACCAAACAATGTATTATGACATTCGTCAAATACGTACTTACGACAATCCCGGGGAACTACTATCAATTTTAGGGGGTCGCGGCGTTTGAACTTAAGCCTCCGGTGTAAAATTTCATTTTCAATATAATAGTCCGAAGAAGTTTCACGTACAGTGTAGGCTTCCACAGGGTCCTGCGGAAGGGTTTTATCCTGTAAACATTTCACCATATTTGCTGTAAAAGGATCCGATTGCAGAGCTTGTTTCCAAATTTCGACTCCGGCCTCGGATGCCAGCGGGTCCTCAGGGCCTTCATATTCGTCCTGCACATTAGTATTTGCGAAAAGAAATTCTGGAATTTTAGGGTGGTCCGCGAAAGAACCAGGTATCTCAGGGGGATTTCGAGATGCATCCGGAGCACCGTTCGTGACGCCCGGGCGCTGAATTACCCGAAACCGAAAAGAAAGTAGAAAAGACCTCCAACGGGCTATCCGACCAAGGGCAGTTTTTGGTACCACCTGGTCACCCAACATGTATTCAAGAGCCTTATGGTCAGTTATGACGTCGAATTCATATAAAATCAAATAATGTTGAAAGTATGAAATTCCAAAAAAATAGCTAGGGCTTCTAACTCAGTAACGTGATAGTTCTTTTCTGCTGTGGTCAGCGCCCGGGCGGCATATGCAACCGGATGAAATTTACCTTGCGCCTCAGTTTGCTGGAGGACGGCTGCTATACCTAAAAAGCTGGCATCCGTGGCCAAGGTGAACCGCTTTGAAAAGTCCGGATACACCAATACAGGAGCCGTGATCAATTTTTCTTTTAGGGTTTCAAATGCCCCTTGACAAGCACTAGACCAAATAAATTCTGCATCCTTTTTGAGTAAAGAATTTAGGGGGTGAGCAATTTTAGAAAAGTTTGGAACAAACCGTCTGTAATATCCCGCTAAACGCAGGAAGCTCTGAACATCTTTCACAGTTTGTGGAACAGAAAAATCCTTGACAACGCGAATTTTCTCCGGATCCGTGGAGATCCCGGAGGCAAACAAAACATGAACACAAAAAGAGCATAGAAGATTTGGCAAATTCACATTTTGACAATTTTAAAATGACGCGCTCTCTTGAGCAACGCAGAAAGATCTCAAGAAGTTTGTCTAAATGATCAAATTCAGAAGCACTGGATATCAAAATATCATCAATATAAACCGTGAACCCTTCCATTATGCGATCTATAATGCGCTGAAAGGTTGACGGAGCATTGCACAGTCTGAACGGCATGGCTTTGAACTCATACAGCCCGGAGTGGGTGATAAAGGCTGTCTTTTCTCGGTCCGGAGGGTAGATGGGAATTTGGTGGAAACCGGAGGCCAAATCTAATTTAGAAAAATGGAATGGCCCAAAATTGCCTCGAAAAGTCCATGAATATAGCGGATGGGGTAGCAATCCTTTTTTGTGAGTGCATTCAATTTCCGATAATCAACGCATAATCTCCAGTCCCCGTCCTTTTTGGCGACCAGAATAATAGGGGAAGCCCAAGGGCTCCTGGAGGGCTGTATGAGTCCCTGTTCCAACCATGCCGTGAGTTTTTCGTCTATAATTTGCCTTTGTGCAGGGTTCACCTTATACACCCGTGCTTTGATAGGACATTTTCCGGGTTCGATTTCAATATAGTGGTAATCAATTTCGGTTTTTCCACAGCCTCCGGCTGCGTCCCAAATATTTGGAAAATTCAAAATCATAAGTTTCAACCTGCGTTGATTCCTACGAGTCAGGCAACAATCGGCAAGTTTGATTTTTTCATACAAGAGAGCGCGTCTTTCTGCTTCCGCAAAAGCAGGAGAATTTACAATTTCAGTTAGGTTATTGGAGGCGCCCCCCTTTTCCGGAGAGACTACCTCCCCAGGAGAAGAGTTTCCCTGAATTGGCATTTCAAGTAATTGTTGGCGTGTAATATAGATATATCCGGGCTCACCCGGATGTATTTGCCTTGTGAATTTCACCGGAACCCACGGCCCAGGTTCAAGAGCTTCACACTCCTCTTTCCCCGCCAGATTCTCCGAAGACGCAAGAACGGTGGACTCCCCACTGGCTTGCCCGGACAACGGCCCAGACACACCAGGGGGTTCCCCAGGAGAGCCGCCCGGACATCGGCCCAGACAACCTCCCCCGGAAGAAACGTCCTCCTGCGACTTAGGGGAATCTTCAACCCAATACTGGAGCTGGTCAGTAAACCCCACCGAAACTAACGGAAAAGGCCTTTTCAAATTTTCAGGTAGAGGTGCTAGTTGTTCTGGAGGAATTAAAGAAGGTTTTAGAACAGTTATCTGGCATGATGAGGGGGAGACTACCCCATCTTTTGAAATTTTTTGGGGCTCAGGGGGAGTAGACAATGCCTTTGCTAGGATGGTGTTTTCTGTCACAATTTCCAATTCCGAATTTTCCTCTTCTAGGGGTGCCTTACTCCCTCTTTTGAAAAAATGTTCGAGTCCATATTTTCCTCATGACATTGAAACACAATTAGTTGATCGTCTTGAGCCTTTTGCTGTAGATAAGGGTCGAATGGAGAACCTTCCCGGAGTGGAGGGTCCCCCATACGTGCATCAACGGCAAAAAGCAAATCGCGTGCAAATTCGTCTAGATGAACTTGAGCCGGAGTGAAAATATTGAGATCGCACAAGACTGGTTCTCGAGCGGAATAATCCCGCACGGGAGTAACCAACCCGAGTACTGTGTCTTGGGGAATTGTAATTGGAGATGGAGTGGGATTTACCATTAAAAGTTCGAAGAAATTTTCCAAAATTTGAACCACCTCAGCATAAGGTAGAACTTTTTGTTCGGACAATAAAGATTCCATGGGGTCGAAAAAGCACAATGGGCCCCGAACAGCGAAGGAGGTCCGAGCCTGGGCCCAAACCTCCGAAGTGGGGGTACTACTACGTCCACTGCCATCACTGCCGGAGTTTCATCACATCAATTTGCTAAAAATTCAGAACGAATATCAACCGCCGAAAGTAGAGGATGGCGTATGCCTTGCATGTTAACCTCATTGGAAGAAAACAATAAGTCCCACTGAAACATTTTCATAAAATCGGTGCCAATTAGCATGTCACGATAGAATTCGGGTGCCATATGAAAGGACCAACTATATATATTCTTTACCATTCTTTACCTTTCTATACCAAATATTCTTTGCACCCCACTGTAAAAATAACAAAAACTTTGGCCGAAATTTTCAGGGGAGCATTGTTTGAAGTGACGGCAGTGATGAGATCAGGGTGATCAAAACGAACCTCCGCCCCGCTAGCCAAGATTCTTTGTACTGTTCGGGGGCTAATGATAGAGATCGACGCCCCTGAATCTATAATTGCCAAAATTCTTGCGGCCCCCGATGTTACTAGGATAGCGGGCATATTGTCCGCTGCCGCTAGTACCTGTTCGGATTCAATTCCAGCAGAGGCCCCCGGAGTCACTGCTACGGAAGCTAATTGACCTGAAACAGGGTTTCCCTTATCTTGTAAGGTGTCAAGGACGGTGGGATGTTCCGTCTCCGTGGCCACTGAGACACTCTGTGCTTGTGCTGACTGGGAAGGGGGCATCCCCCCGAGAAGGATTCCTTGCCCTCCCATAAGGAGGACACAGACGAGCGTTGTCCCCGCTGCTGGGAGGCCTCACTGAGGGTGGGCGGGCGATTTTGAGCTACATAATCGGTTACGCAAGCATAAGAGGCAACCATATCTGCCAGGTAATATGGATTTACAGGGGCCTGTTGGGGTACGTACGGAGCTACCCGGATAGGCGGAAGGTTTTGCTGGGACCCCTCCCACAAGTTGTTTCTATCCAGTTCAGCAACCACTGGATTCTGAAAAACCTGCTGCTCTAGCCGGTCATATTCAAAATTTGCGGGTGTACGTATAAAGTATTGCCCCTCCGGAAACTGTTCGTTGGGGGGTTGATAGCGAAGTTGGGGAATTTGCTGTTGATGTTGGTCAGGAGCTGCAATTTGGGCACCTTCATACAAATGCTGTCCATAAGAACGGGGGTGGATCGGAAAATATTGGGGGTCCTGATTATTTACGAAACTATACTGAGCTAAACGATTTGGGGACGCTAAAGGGGGATATTGAGTGATGGGGTGGGGAACTTGTAGAGGGGGGGTGAGGGAGGCCGTGTATGATGTAATTTTGGTGCGGAGGGGCCCCCGGTGCAAACTGGGGTGCAATGAACTGAAATATGAGAAGGAGCCATAGCTCGATTTGGTAGGGGGTTTCCGTATTGATCCCGCGGGATGACAAACCCGCCCAAATGAGACGACTGGGGGGCTTGTGAATTTATCGGCGGTACGCACGTATTTTTCTGAAAATCTGCCACCGAAACTGCTGGGATACTATGTGGAATTTGGCTACTGGGTAGGTAATTGGGTCCTGGGGGGTGGTGCCCCCCACCAAAATTCTGCTCCATAAATGATGCGGGGTATTATGGTTTGAACCTTCCCCCTCGGGCAAAACACCCGAATTTTGGCTGTGAGCGGAATTATAAACACCCATTTTCTGAATGAGCAACATTTTCCCCAAACTTTTGCTGAAAATTTGGTCCGGTAGGGGGTGGAGGGGTCCCGTTTTCGACCCGCCGGGAGAGTGTCCCGACAACACCGGACGGAACCAAAACATTTTGCCCAAAATTTTGTGAAAAGTTTGAATTCGCGGGAAGGGGGCAGGATCCGTTTCCGACCTGCCGGGAGAGTGTCCCGACAACATCGGGCGGAACCTGAGAAGACCGGAGAGAATACGTACTTTGGGGAGGAGGAGGAGGAGGAGCTGCAGCCCCACCTTGAGAGGGAAGAAAGGGTGAATTTTGAAATTGTTGGGAAAGGGGGGTCCCTCTCCGGCTTGCCCGGACAACGGCCCAGACACACCATTAGGGGCCGCCCCATTTCCCAAACCCATGGCAGCAAGAACACTTTGGGTACTCTGAACAACATCAAAACGAGGCGAAATAAAATTATCAAAATCCCGACGAAAATTTGAATTTTCTGAATTTTGCTCCACTGGATTTTTGGGGCAGGGGTGGGTATTTTACCCGCCCCTATATTGCCCAAATTTTCGTTTGGGGGGGGGGGGGAGCAAACTGAGAAACAATCTGAGGCGGGCCCGAAATTTGTCCCCCCCCCCAACACGTGTACCGTGGTTTCTCTCTGGTCCGTATGGGATTCTCCCCCAAATTTTGCCCTACGGGTGAGCCCCAAGCATTCATTAGAGCCCCCGAAAAATTTATATCCCCCTAGACATTTCTCCCAACGACCGTCCCCGAGAAGCGGAACGGCTGCGCCTATTCCTAGGTGGGGTCGGGGGTCGGACAGCACCACGAAAAATTGGGAGGTGGGGGGGGGTTCAGAATTTTGGGGGTGGGGGGTTCAAAATTTTGGGGGTGGGGAGATTCAAAATTTTGGGGGTGGGGAGGTTCAGAATTTTGGGGGTGGGGGGTTCAGAATTTTGGGGGTGGGGGGGGGGTTCAGAATTTTGGGAGTGGGGGGTTCAGAAAAATGTACCACTGAATTTTGTGACACAGGCGGAGAAGAAACCAAAACTTGTGGGGTGGGGGGGAGGTGGGTTTGAACTATAAGGGGGAGTCAAATTTTGTAAATTTTGGGGGGGAAACTTCTGGCGCTTGAGAATTTGGGGGTAGTTCAGAAAAAAGACGAACTGTTTCGTCTCGAAGTTTTTTCAAATAGCGAGTAAGCGGGCGAGACTAGTCTGACAGGCTACTCTCCTGAAAGAACGGTCGCCAGTTGTAAAGAGTTTTGGTTGCCTCAATAAAAGATGAATTCAAATAAAGAGAAGAGTTGCAGATCCTAGAGTGTGTGCATGTCAAATCTCGTCCCTAACTCGCTTACCCCTAAACAACTACAAAAGTCGCCGGCAACTAAAAAGTACCGTGAGTTTACTTTTACGAAATTTACGAAAAGATACAAAATTTCAGAATTTACACAACAGACCAAAACAAAATACTTTTGCCAAAAAGGGAAAAACATAAACCAGTGACAAACAGAACATAAACAAAACAAACCCAAAATACACAGACAGCCACCCAAAATGGGGTCCCCAACCCAACGACAAGATGATCGCAACGTCTTAAAAGGGAGGGACGACACTAAATACCCAACCTCCCGGCAACAGAGAAACTTCCATGACTGAACTAAGCGAGCGCTCCATTTTGATTGTGAAAATTAGCTAAGGAACCGAGGTTCCCACACGAGAGTGTAATTTACGTTTATCATTTGTAAAGATAGCACTACATTTTTGGTGGATTTAAATGAAAATCAAAGGGAATATCAGAAAATACTTCACACACAACGTCTAAATTTCAACTTGTTCCAGTAAAACGACGGTTTCGTTGAGATTCTCTTGCGAACACACATCTTTTCTTTTACATTTGTGCTAACCCCATTAGCTTCTAGATCTACTTTTGTGTCTTTAGAAGGAAAAGCAGAAGAAGCTTGATTTGCCAGTTCAACCACATTGAGGGACGCTGGAGCCACGATTTCCACAGGCGTCATACTTGTTTCATTGACTTGTTTCATTTTGTTTGCCATATTCCGAGAATTCTGCACAAACAAGAGAGAATTTTACGGGGGAGGGTGGACTGTCATTCGATTTCGCAAACACATGCAGTGCAGTAATGGATTGATGGTTCACCCATTAGGATCATACTTTACTGAAACATTTAAACATTAAATCTTAAATCAGTTCCGCGAAAAATTGAAAACTGGCTGGCTGTTTGTAAATTGTTTACCTCCGTCCAATCATTGATCTGTTTACACCAATCTAACCACGGTGAGTCTTCCGACAATAAATAAATTTCTTAACGGGACGCAACGTAAATTTAGCGGGACGCAAGTCGACGCAAATCTGAAAACCTGGATTTTTCAGCAACTGCTAGTCACGCAGATTTTCACTTGAAAATATATAAGCAAATATGTATATTTTCTATATACAATATGTATACAATTGAAATATATATGCAATATTCCAAAAACTGGCCATACTGCACCTTCTCAATTGATCGCGAAGAGAAATAATATCTATTCAGCCCCCCGTACTCTTAATCCCTGGAATATTTTCAAGTCAGAATGTCCGCTCACCGCAAGAGTCCGGGCCTAAAAGATTGAAAACATTAAGTTTTTTTATTTTCATCAATTGCTATTCCGAATTGTCTCTGCTTTTATAAATAAAGGCGAAATAATTGAATACCTACCTAAAATTGATAAAACGCAGGATAACTATTTTGGCCAATATGGAATTTTGGTCAAAATACAATTTTTTCATACACAATTAAAAGTTTGTCTGCATAATTGGGAGCATTCGCATGGTCGTCAAGTGATATTTTAGATAATTACAATTATTTGTTAGAAAGTTAGCCCCCAAGATACAATAAAAGATACTACCGCCTAATAAGTAATTATTTTTGGTTTATTAATTTGAACTTTTTGCTATAATTATGCATGGTTGGGAATAGTAATCGACACGTGAGAGGAAAGGCCGCCTGCGTCTACGCAGCTTTCCTACTATCCTATCTGATTGCTCGCTCATTCCCGCCCTCCTACTGTCACTTCCACTTCTTCTTTTTCCATCTGATACACCTTTTTTCATCCTTTCACCCTCCAAGCTGGTATATAGGCTTCAGTCATCCTGGTCACTATTGATTTGCCGGAGCCAATCATTATCGGTATCTACGAGCTTGGAGTGTGGATAGCTTTGGGCTAAGGGGGGGGGGCAATAACCGAACATCAAACGAACTGCTTGGGGACCCTCGACACCTCGACAAAAACAACATTTTACAACCTAACGCTGACATTTTTTGAAATTTTAGTTTGAAGGAAAGTCCGTAATGAGCATACATTAACATAGGGTCGAGTCCTGGGGGGGGCTTGTACCTTGAACAAAAATTTTCAGGGGGGCTTGTACCTCAAGAGTAAATTTGTAAAATTTTTCGAAAAATTAACACTCATTTTATTAAAATTTGCAATTTGTTATTAAAATTTGCAAGAAATCTTCAATTTTTAGAACAAATCTCAAAATTTTGCCCGATTTTCCTGAAAAATTAGACATTTTTGCTAAAAACTTCTGGCAAAGCCGGAAATTTTTCGAAATTTTAGTGTAAAAACTAATTTTTTCCGGCTATTTATGCCTACCCCTTGGCCATTTTTTCATTACCCCTTGTCCTCTACGGCGGTAGGGCTTGTACCTTGTCCGGGTTGGGGGGGGGGCGTGGACCCCCCCCATACCCCCCCCGCGTTAAGCTATGTTAATGAGATCATAAGTGCACTGAAATTTTCATGACATTGTTACGGCATACCTTAGTTTTTATTCCGCTGGAGCGGAATATATTTCCCGGTGTTTTAGTATGAAATGCATGTGCGCTCTTACAATTCTCTGATGCTTCTCCTATGTTCACTGCAACCGGCGCCCAGTTGTTATTGAGACTCTTCGCAAACTATGTCTTTCCAAACTGCAGCAAACACACAAACACGTTTACTTGGCACACCACTACTTGAAGTAATCAATAAGTTAACCCAGCCTCTAGTCATGGAACGGATCTATATGAAAAGCATCTTTCTATAGTTTTATAAGTCTAACCCAAAAACGTCGTTACAAATTCCTCCCCCCGAAATTTCGAAAGTTGCAACTTTAACAAAAAATGACCAGACAAAACCTTAAACACATACGATGACACAAGAACACTTAAACACAAATTCAACATTGTAACAATGAACAGCAAGAGTAAAGTGAACCAATAAAATATAATAAAAATAATAGTAGGATATTAAACGCACAACTGCCGTGACCCTGGTTTCTGAGCGTAAATTTAGCTGGGCAGGCCATAAAACTTCGTACGAAGCTTGTTTGCGATATTTGGTGAAAGTTTTAATTTCGTAAGAAAAATGAAAAGTGAAGTCACAGCGAAGCGAATTTTTCAAACCGTATGCCTCCAGAGTTCCACAATGAATATTCGCTTGGCACATTCACGCAGCCAGAGCGCCTCAGTGCATTGCTAATACATACTGCTGAAACAAAGAAGCTTACCCCATCAATAAATATCGTATCACACCTTTGGGTGAAGCCAAGAAGCTTCGGTGCTAATGATACTTACTGACAATACTGACGAAGTACGCATTGAGTAGTGCTTACAACCAGTTGAAAAGAACTGCAACCAAATTTTGAACTACCGCTGACAGTAAGAAGCTACAGGAAAGAAGAAAGGAAAGCTTTAGGCGCCACGGAGGAAAAGGAAATACTGTCATCAGCAAACTCACGTACGCACGTTTTAAATTATTAACATGTGCAACAAAACGGTGACCTGTTTCAGGATTTTGCAAATAATAATTTACGGTGGAAATTCGCTCCTGCACCTGCTGGAGAGGACTCCACTTTTGCTGAAACTTTTTCCTGTTACCCATAATTCGATGCCTGACCATATCTCCCTTGGCGAAAATCGGTGGATCAAAAGACCCGCCATACTTTTTCGTTGGCGAGACTGAGCGGGCCGTATTCTGTCAAAAGCGTAACCACGTGCGACCGCCAGTGCAGTACGTAGCCGCTGCACATCATCGCCTTCCGACTCTCTTTCATTAAGCTCGTGCACAACTAAATCAAAAGGCAATCTGGGCAACCTCCCAAATAAAAGTTGGAACGGGGAAGCTCCGATGGACTCCTGGATACTACTGTTGTAAGCAAACACTGCAAACGGCAAGTACTTAGCCCAGAGCTTCCTTCGCTCACCCACCAGCGCACTGATAGACTTTCCAAGGGTTCTATTCAATCTCTCCACAAGACCATTAGTTTGGGGATGGTATGGTGTGGAATAGACTTGGTGTACGCCTAACATTCGGGCTGTTTGATTAAGCAAAATGGACACAAAGGCTTTCCCACTGTCCGACTGCAATACTCTTGGACACGAGTGTTGAAGAATAACCTTTTCCACGAAAATTTTCGCCACAGTTCGGGAATCCGCCTTCGGCACAGCCGCTGCTATAGCCCTCTTTGTGAAATAGTCTATGAACGTAACTATGAATCTATTTTTCCTTTGGGTTGTAGGTAGTGGTCCCATGATGTCAACACCAAGTCGTTCAAACGCTCTTGTAACTGGTATGGAAACTAACGGAGCTCTAGGCCTGTTCAGGCTTTTAACCGTTTGACAAGCCTCACACTTCTGACAGAAACTTTCCACATCGCGAGCCATGTCTGGCCAAAAGAATCGCGGTGAAAGCCTCGACAGTGTGCGTTTGAAGCCAAAGTGACCTGCCATTGGAGAGCTGTGATACTGCTCACACAAACCGTCCCTTAGTTCGACCGGTACTACAAGTCGTCTCGTCCTCAATCGCCGACTGTACTTAACACTTTCGCTGCGGCATGGAAGTTATTGGGGTATCACTGCATGCGGCAACCATATAATCGTGTTTAAACAAAATATGGAGTTGTACGAATGCAAGCTAGATTCACCTGGAGTTACTGAATTACCTGTGACGTTTTGACCCTGAGTCCCACCGGTGGGACTTACGCATGGGACAGATGTCGGAGTCCCGTGCGGAAGTCCCACCGGTGGGATTCAGAGTCAACCGGTCACAGGTCTACCATTCAACGTTGTGACGCACTCTCTTTTGGCATTAACGGGTGGATGTTGAAGTGCTTTTTGGCATCGGAATTGTGAACGCATTTATTGTCTATCGCAACCATGTTTTGCAAGCTGAAGCTGAAAGTCGGCGATTGGACATGGGATAATTAAGATTGCATTGCCTATCGAGGTCACATAGCCCTTTGTGGCTTGACTTTATATTTTACAATGTTTTATGTATTCATTCTGCTGCTATAATAAATGTGTAGGTAGCTTTTAATTGGCTCGCACAGTTTATCAGCAGCAGATGCGTTTAGCTATTGGACATCTATAGGTAGGAAGGCCTAAATTATCTGATGTGAAATTTCAGTGCATAATCTACACACGGCAATAGCACTTGATAGCATTAATTCCGTGCGTTTTTCTACTAATCGTATACAAAAACATAGTTCAAAAGTCCCACCCGTGGGACTTCCGCATGGCTGAAACAGATGCTGAAGTCCCACCGGTGGGACTTCCGCAGTGAAAGTGTTAAACAGTAACCCATCCATCAAGCAAAAACTTTGGGCAGCACCTAACTCCAGTTTTTCCAACAAACTCCTACAGAAATCGTCAGACTCCTGAGCCCTTTGCAGATCCAGCGGAGATAACCCGTTGAGTAGTTCCGCATGGACGGCGGCAACGATAGGATTCCTGGACAAATAGTCAGCATTGCTGTTGGAAGATCCACGGCGAAATTGGATTTCCTCAATATTATATTGAGCTAAATCCATCGCCCACCTATCAAGTCGACTTTTGATTGACTTTAACCACTGCAAGGGACATTGGTCTGTCACAATTCTGAATCTGCGGCTGTACAAGTAAGGCCTAAATTTATCATTAACTGCCCAGTGCATGGCTAGCGCCTCCTTCTCGATGGTAGAGTAATTCTTCTCCGAGGGTCGCAAGGCTCGTCTAGCATAGGCGACAACGTGTTCTACGCCGTCAATGAACTGAGCCAGAACAGCGCCAAGGCCTTCATCACTGGCGTCGGTAAATACAGTAAAGTCCTTGCTAAAGTCCAGCCTCGTGAGGACTGGATTTTTCAAAAGTGCTTCTTTTACATCTTGAAAGGCTTTATGACACTGTGGGGTTCAGTTAAACTCTGTATCCAAACGGGTCAAATTTGTCAGTGGGACTACTTTTGTAGCTAGCTTTGGAATGAAATGACGGTAGCATGACGCCAGCCCTAGGAAGCTGTGAACTTCCTTTCTAGTTTTTGGCGCTTCAAGCTTTGAAATCGCAGCCAATTTTGCAGGATCTGGTCTTGCGAAAGCCTGCCTGCGAAACCAGATGCCCTAAATACAATACTTCAAGTTGACAGAATGAGCACTTTTTCCCTTTCAATATTAGGTTGGCATCACGTAACCGCAGAAAACCCTCTCGCAATCTATTGATGTGTTCCTCAAACGTGAACGAAAATATAATGATGTCATCTATGTAGACGAGACAAGTTTTCCACTGGAGAACGAATTGCATCATTCGCTGAAATATGGCTGCGGCGTTACACAAACCAAAAGGCATCACATTGAAATGGTGCATTCCACCCTGACAGATGAATGCAGGCGCCCAAAACGTCGTTACATTCACCACATTGCCTAGTATGTGTATTTTGTAGAGTTAATAAAAAGCAATCATAAGTAAGCTCCTGTAGGTTTTAGGTATCTTTTCTGCAATATCCCCCCAGTCCAGAAATAGTTAACGGCTCCACCGATTTTGTTCAAATTTGGAGAGTAGAGTGTCCGGCGCTTCCTGAATACAAAAATTTGAAAAATTCAAAATTTTTAAATTTTTAAAAATTTAAAATTTTTTTAATTTTCAAATTTTTCAATTTTTATGGATTGAATAGAACATAACATTTGATATCATTGAATCGACATCTGAAAATGTGTTCTGCGTTCGGTACAGCTCTTCAAAATCTGTAGATCAAAAGTAAATACAATATAGCTGACCAACCAAATCCGGAGGTAAGCCGGAGATGAGCCGGAATATAGCATGACAAATGAGTAATCTTAATAGGAAAAGTTTGTAATTGTATGCATTTATCACTTTTCATATAAGCGTCTACTAAAGTTTAGTTATACTTGTAAGCCAAGTCTGGTTCCATTTCACAAACAAATCTTTTGTCCCAACCACAATCAACCATTTCCCATTTCTTCCCATCTTCCCATACCCATCTGCCACCCACATTAATTTTTCCACAGTCTCCGTCGCTTGGTTCCGAGAAACCCCAATTTTTGTAGTACGACGATGTTCCACTATCCCAGACATATATTCCTTCGTTGCGCCGATCATTAAGCCCAATGTACGCATCCCCAAGATTTAAATAGCTGTAAATATATCGTACTACTTCTGCATTTTCGTCACTGTTTTCTATCGTAACCAGTGACCCGCCCTCTTCTTTGCAGTATCTTTGGGCTTGATCCCATTCAAGCTCCTCCGGTGGACTGTAAATACATTTATTTCTGGTAATCGCAATCCAACCTGCTTTGCACTTTTTCTCCAACAGCCGCTCCTTTAGAGGCCTTATTTCTTCCAATTCCAATCGTATCTTCAGTTGTTTGTCTTTGATATTTCGTAATTCTTCAGAAAGCATTGCTATCAACTCCGTCTTCATACGATGTTGCTCCTCAGCAAATGTGTTCGTCAAGTTCGCCTTTATACGAAGTATCTGCTTTTCGACTAACATTTTGGTGTAGTTTTGGTGTGATAAACACTTGTGTGGATATTTCGGTGTGTCGTCGCAGGTTTCATCCATCTCACATGGTGCTGCTAAGCATTCATTTTCATAGCAACCTTCCATGCTGTTCTCAATTCCAAAATCCTTTAGCTGAACAAAGTCTGCCAAATTGTAGTCGTCTGGTTTATATGGTACGGGCTCTCGATCCGTCGCACGATCATAGCCATTGCCGATGAGTGGCGAATTACAGTGACAAATGGGATACTGTGGCAAACGTGACTCACAGAGTGCATTGGCGGCACAAGGATTAAATGCTGGAAAGTCGCAGTCGTCGTGTTTGCCTTTATAGAAGAGATTTAGTGACCACGCATCCGTTCGGGTCAAGACTCGTGTTCCATTTCTAAACATCTGTAATTTATCTTCTACTTTTAAGCTAACATAGTGGATGTGATAGTGCATTACACTGTACACATTGTATGGAACAGTGGCTATATGAATAGTGGAGTAAATCAAGTCAAAGTTTGTTTTTGTATAATTTTGACTGTGCCATATCAACTGGTCGTAGTGGACTTTAATGAAAGCGCCTCTGTCAAAGCGCTGATGTTCATGTTGTAATCCTAGAGCATGGCCAAGTTCGTGTATAATGGTAGATAACTCTGCCGCAGCTACTGTGTATGTTGGCCCATCAGGTTGGCGTCCAACCTCGCTCCAACCGCCGCTCCCACGTTTCATAGTTATGCTTATATGGGAGCCGTTGTATGGTGGCAATTCTAAAATTACATTAAACTGAGCATTAATTCGATTCGGTTCATACATGCTTAGAAATACTAAGAATCGTTAACCATAATAGCAGAAGCAAAATATAAGAAACCTAAATATGAAATAATGATAAAAAGCATCTACAAAAAAGTAAGCAGCAACAAAATATTTGAAAACAAAAATATGGATTTAGCATAGCAGATATCCAAAAATGAGTGCCCCGTGCGTCACATTAATTTATTAATTGATTAGTTATACAAATAATTACTATTTAATTAGAAAAGTTAGCTTTTTGCTCTAACTCTCACAACTGTAGTATACGCAATCAGATTGTATGGATGGTTTCTGATAATCCTCTGTTCTGCCTGATCTTATGCATTACGTCACTGTACTGTTTTGTCCTCTCTAGTCTGCGCACTTTCGTAGTCCTCAACTCGTAAGGATTCTATATAAGG
This sequence comes from Trissonchulus latispiculum, assembly GCA_030248195.1. Taxonomy (NCBI): domain Eukaryota; kingdom Metazoa; phylum Nematoda; class Enoplea; order Enoplida; family Ironidae; genus Trissonchulus; species Trissonchulus latispiculum. The sequence continues at coordinate 114,466 of JASAND010004538.1, forward strand.
AATTGAACCATTTGTTATTAGGAATGATTGACACTGAACTGATGTGCCTGACTTTTATGAGAGGTGGACTCTTAGCGTACCAGAAACGGTTATAGAGAGCGATACTCTCTGACCTCATTTTATGCTGGATGTATAATGCTGTATGCAAACATTATGTATGTATGTATGTAAAAATGCGAAAACTTACTGCAGGTTCGATTTGTGCAGCCAATCTGTTTGAAACGAATATAAGTCTTATTTTCAATGTCAGCAATTGCTTTCGCAACCAATGGTCGAAACACCTCATCTTCATATTCAGTTTTAGTCGATATTTCAAATTTAACTGGGAGATCATGGGGTTCTGTTGGAAATTTGATCAGCCCCCTCTTTCGCCGCGTCTGCTTGTCTGTTTTGTTGTCTCCGTTTTCCAAGATCTCGCTCCAAAACAGCTTGAAGTAATTCAGCTGCGCTTTGTTGTATATCATCCAATCCAATACTATGGTGGGCTTTTTATCCTTCCATTCATTGTCACCTGTAAGATTCGCCATTGTATCGAACAACTCCTGCTCGGCTTGCAGAGTTTCGTTGACTTTTTTGAATAAGACATCGGTTTCGTTTTCGTTCAACGGTCGCCTTATGATGTTGCCAATTAAGAACTTCGTTTCATTGGAGGCGATCTCATACAAAATTTCAGATTTGCTTTTTACTGGTGGTGGGAACAGCTGATTCCAGACGGTGCTGAAATGACCACTGATGTAGCCATACAGAATGCAAACAAAAAGAACAAGCAGAATGATTTTGATATCACTGCTCTTGAACATATTCTTGCTCCCGCTTTTCGGAGATATCTTGTCTACATTTTTCCATTTCTTGACAATCGGAGAATTTTACGGGGGAGGGTGGACTGTCATTCCATTTTGCAAACACATGCAGTGCAGTAATGATTTGATGGTTCACCCATTAGGATCATATTTTACTGAAATATTTAAACATTAAATCTTAAATCAGTTCCGCGAAAAATTGAAAACTGGCTGGCTGGTTGTAATTGTTTACCTCAGTCCAATCATTGATCTGTTTACACCAACCTAACCACGGTAAGTCTTCCGACCCGCTGTGTTACGCTCGAAGAAGCAAACGGCGCACATACGTTCATAAATGGAACTTTTTTGCACCAAAAACACGCTAAAACAATAATTTTTCTGGACGCAAAATTTCTTAACGGGACGCAACTTAAATTTAGCGGGACGCAAGTCGACGCAAATCTGAAAACCTGGATATATCAGCAACCTGCTAGTCATACAGATTTTCCCTTGAAAATATATAAGCAAATATGTATATTTTCTATATACAATATGTATACAATTGAAATATATATATGCAATATTCCAAAAACTGGCCATACTGCACCTTCTCAATTGATCGCGTAAATTCTCTAAATTAATTCCTGGAGGAGTTTTAACTGTAAAAATTCTTCAACTTCGGGAAGGTGAGTCCGCCCCCAGACCCCCGTGATTATTTTCGAGAGCTAAGCATGTTCAATTTGCATAATTTTATGGGTTAAATGATTAATTGACCACAGCGAACTGCAACCAGACAATCGACTATCCACAGTGTTATTTTTGTTTTCAAATAAAAGCTTGTGGGTTCAAGTTATGCACCAAAACATACAGTACCCATTTTCCAGGAAAACGCACCTGATTTCGACCCCCCGTCGGAAAAAAAGTCTGCCCAGTTATGGTACTAGCTTGCGCGGACTTCACAAATTTGGTCCAAGCATGGCATGGCAAGCATAAGCCTGTTCTCACTGATCTTAATGTAGTTCTGCGCGGACAAGTGACAAAATTTAGTACTGAAAACCTCATGCCTTCAAAAACGATTCTCGCAATACAATAATAACAGGTCTACAAAGGAATATTGCCCCTTTGGGGGCCTACTTGTTCAGCATTTGACTTACTGTTTAGTACGTCCAAGTGTACATAATACATAAGAGTATGACAAGCGTCATACGCTATGTATTATGAGCTCGCTACATTCGATGCGTGCTATCGGCTGACCCCCTCCCATAAATCAGACCCCCTCACCCCGCTCGTCTACATGTACGGGTTCCAAACGGGGGATCGGGCTCGTGCTTGTATATTTTGTACACAGATGTGTAAATCATATACGCTTAGACCCCATACACAAATTGGGGCCCCGTCAAGTTTAAGATGTACGTATACTAACATAGACCCCGGTCCCCCGTTTGGACCCCGGACATGTGTAGGGGCGGGGTCAATGGGGGGTCTGATTTATGGGGGGTTAGCCGATGGCGTGCAGAGGATGTAGCGAGCTCATAATACATAGCGTATGAAGCTTGTCGGACTCTTATGCATTATGTACTCTTGGTATGACAAAATAAAACTACTACAAACGCACATTGGTACCATTTTTCAAAATTTAACAAGCGATATCTCAGTTACTCTTTACTCAAAAACAAAACTACAAAAGATGACCCTGGAGCAGTGCATATGCCAAATTTCGAAACATGAAATTATCGACATGTGAGAAATCCTTGTTTATTAATGTGGAGGCAAGAAAATTTAAATAGCTGCGGTCAGCTAATGAGGATCAAAGTTGAGGCTAGAAAATTGAGCTGATTACTGATTCGATTTTTGGATGTTGATTTTGTATTCCTATAATTGATTTGACTGCTTGAATGATTCGATTTTTGGGTGATTGCTTTGTATTGGACTGTTTCCGTTTTTTATTGGTGGACTATATTGCGTTTTCTGTGGTAGCTAAAGCCCGGTTCACGATGGAGTGCTTTGTGCTTTGTGCTTTGTCTCCAGTGCTTTGTGCTTTTGTCTCCTGTGCTTTGTGCTTTGTGCTTTGTGCTCAGGAGACAGTGCTTTGTGCTTTGTGCTCAGGAGACAGAAAACAAATGATTCATGATGAGAAAGCACAATATCAAAAGCACAGGCCACGGAAGCCAGTTTGGACGGAATTCAAAATTTTGGTGTTTTCAAAACGTTAACAGGATGGATTTATTGACGTTTCGAATAATATAATTTAATAATAATAACGATCATAAATAATTAAAAATAATTATTATAAAATTAACTAATTAGTAAATTTTTTTGCATGAAATCTTTATTTGTTTACGATAGCTAAAGTTAACTCATGATAATTCTTAGCTATTCATGCTCTCAATAATTCAATTTTTCATTTTTGTCGTGTCTAAATGAGCTTTAATTCAACACCGGGAATACTGTAGTGATCATGTGACTTCCAGTTTCAGTTTTCGACCAATCAGCATAGAACAAGGTCTGTTTTGATTGGAAAGCACTGAAAGCACAAGTCAAAATTTTTGACATTGTCAAACATTCCCAAAGCACACCAAAAGCACAAAAGCACAAAGCACAAAGCACAGAAGACCATCATGAACCGGGAAAGCACAAAGCACAAAGCACTGTGCTTTTCAAACCATCATGAACCGAGAAAGCACAAAGGACAAAGCACAAAAGCACAAAAGCACAAAGCACATCATCGTGAACCGGGCTTAAGTATAAAATGCATAGTTGACAAAATTGTTTTCCTATCTACGATTCTGTTCGTTTGACTATTGTCTGCTGTCTGAGTATTGTCTCCATTTCTGCGGTGTTGGTTTTGAAGTCGTCAAGTGAACCGTATTTGCGAAGGTTTCGTGGTTTGGAAATACAAGCTTGAAAGCAAAATACCTTTTGGAGATTCATGGGTTTATTTACCAAAAAGATCAAAATTTGGGGACGTATCTCCCCAGGAAACTAAGTGGGGTCAATGCGACCAAGTTTAGGAATTTTGGGAGCCTACTTCACCCCATGAGCTGAGTTCATACGTCACGCAGAAGTGACGTATGCTAACACACACACACGAGAAACGCACTACAAGAAAGGAGGCCGCAAGCTCCGCTTCCTGCACGTTACACACATGATTGACAGGTCTTCCCCGAACCTCAAAATTCTTCAAAATTAAAAATCAGTCGTTGTTTGGCTGCCTTACGATTTGGTTCTGCGCTTACGCCTTGTTTGGCTCATACTGATTCTGTGTCTTAAGACCGAGGGCCTACGGGAGAGACCGGTCAGCGTTGGATTGTCATTTAGTGGTCTGAGTGAGACCTGCTTTATATTTTCTGTCAATCTCAGAGGCCTGCCACGACTCGCGTTTCTTACATTGATCTATTTTCTCAATTTATGCGATGCTCATTTTTATCCTTTTCCCTATCCTCGAAATACCTGGAAATAGATAGGAATTCTACTTAGACTAGGCAGTTTTGAAGTAGGCGGACGAATTGAATTAATTCCATTAGTTAGAAGGATTATGTTGACCCCTGTGTTTATTCCAGTATAGTTAGTGGATTGACTATTCCATGCCAGTGCTCTGTGTTAAACCAAAGTGTTCCGTGAGTAATTTCTAAAGAAAGGAAAGAATAACGACCCCCAAAAGACCCTTTTCTTTACATTAAAGCATAAATTTGCTAAAAACTTTAACTGTTAAATATAACTGTCCCTCTGCTAAAGTTTTGGCTTGCCATTACACAGGCAGAGTGACCAACAGGTTTTAATCGTAAAATGTAAGGTATAATTATATATATATATATATATATATATATATATATATATAGATATAGATATATATATATTAATATCTATTCAGCCCCCCGTACTCTTAATCCCTAGAATATCCATATTTTCAGGTCAGAATATCCGCTCACCGCAAGTAGTTAGGTCCGAGCATAAAAGGTTGAAAACTTTAATTTTTTATTTTCTTCAATTTCTATTCCGAATTGTCTCTGTTTTTATAAATAAAGGCGAAATAATTGAATACCTACCTAAAATTGAAAAAACGCAGGATAACTATTTTGGCCAATATGGAACTTTGGTTAAAATACAATTTTTTCATACACAATTTAAAGTTTGTCTGCATAATTGGGAGCATTAGCATGGTCGTCAAGTGATATTTTAGATCAATACAATTATTTGTTAGAAAGTTAGCCCCCAAGATACAATAAAAGATACTACCGCCTAATAAGTAATTATTTTTGGTTTATTAATTTGAACATTTTGCTATAATTATGAATGGTTGGGAATAGTAATCGACACGTGAGGGGAAAGGCCGCCTGCGTCTACGCAGCTTTCCTACTATCCTATCTGATTGCTCGCTCATTCCCGCCCTCCTACTGTCACTTCCACTTCTTCTTTTTCCATCTGATACACCTTTTTTCATCCCTTCACCCTCCAAGCTGGTATATAGGCTTAAGTCATCCTGGTCACTATTGATTTGCCGGAGCCAATCATTATCTGTATCTACGAGCTTGGAGAATGACTAGCGTTGGGCTAAGAGGGGCAATTACCGCACATCAGAAGAACTGCTTGGGAACCCTCGACCGACACCTCGACAAAAACAACATTTTGCAACCTAACGCGGACATTTTTAGAAATTTTAGTTTATGACATCATAAGTGCACTGAAATTTTCATGACATTGTTACGGCATAACTTAGTTATTTATTCCGCTGGAGCGGAATATATTTCCCGGTGTTTTAGTATGAAATGCATGTGCGCTCTTACAATTCTCTGATGCTTCTCCTATGTTCACTGCAACCGGCGCCCAGCTGTTATTGAGACTCTTCGCAAACTATGTCTTTCCAAACTGCAGCTAACACACAAACACGTTTACTTGTCACACCACTACTTGAAGTAATCAATAAGTTAACTCAGCCTCTAGTCATGGAACGGATTTATATGAAAAGCATCTTTCTAAAGTTTTATAAGTCTAACCCCAAAACGTCGTTACAATTTCCTCCCCCCGAAATTTCGAAAGTTGCAACTTTAACAAAAAATAACCAGACAAAACCTTAAACACATACGATGACACAAGAACACGTAAACACAAATTCAACATTGTAACAATGAACAGCAAGAGTAAAGTGAACCAATAAAATATAATAAAAATAATAGTAGGATATTAAACGCACAACTGCCGTGACCCTGGTTTCTAAGCGTAAATTTAGCTGGGGAGGCCATAAAACTTCGTACGAAGCTTGTTTGCGATATTTGGTGAAAGTTTTAATTTCGTAAGAAAAATGAAAAGTGAAGTCACAGCGAAGCGAATTTTTCAAACCGTATGCCTCCAGAGTTCCACAATAAATATTTGCTTGGCTCATTCACGAAGCCAGAGCGCCTCAGTGCTTTGCTAATACATACTGCTGAAACTAAGACGCTTACCCCATCAATGAATATCGCATCACACCTTTGGGTGAAGCCAGGACGCTTCGGTGCTAATGATACTTATTGACGAAGTACGCATTGAGTATTGCTTACAACCAGTTGAAAAGAACTGAAACCAAATTGTGAACTACCGCTGACAGTAAGAAGCTACAGGAAAGAAGAAAGGAAAGCTTTTGGCGCCACGGAGGAAAACGAAATACTGTAATCAGCAAACTCACAAATTTGATTACGCACGTTTTAAATTATTAACATGTGCAACGAAACGGTGACCTGTTTCAGGATTTTGCAAATAATAATTTACGGTGGAAATTCGCTCCTGCACCTGCTGGAGAGGACCCCACTTTTGCTGAAACTTTTCCTGTTACCCATAGTTCGATGCCTGACCATATCTCCCTTGGCGAAAACCGGTGGATCAAAAGACCCGCCATACGTTTTTCGTTGGCGAGACTGAGCGGACCGTATTCTGTCAAAAGCGTAACCACGTGCGATCGCAAGTGCAGTACGTAGCCGCTGCACATCATCGCCTTCCGACTCTCTTTTATTAAGTTCGTGCACAACTAAATCAAAAGGCAATCTGGGCAACCTCCCAAACAAAAGTTGGAACGGGGAAGCTCCGGTGGACTCCTGGATACTACTGTTGTAAGCGAACACAGCAAATGGCAAGTACTTAGCCCAGAGCTTCCTTCGCTCACCCACCAGCGCACTGATAGACTCTCCAAGGGTTCTATTCAATCTCTCCACAAGACCATTAGTTTGGGGATGGTATGGTGTGGAATAGACTTGGTGTACGCCTAACATTCGGGCTGTTTGATTAAGCAAAATGGACACAAAGGCTTTCCCTCTGTCCGACTGCAATACTCTGGGACACGCGTGTTGAAGAATAACCCTTTCCACGAAAATTTTCGCCACAGTTCGGGAATCCGCCTTCGGCACAGCCGCTGCTATAGCCCACTTTTTGAAATAGTCTATGAACGTAACTATGAATCTATTTTTCCTTTGGGTTGTATTTAGTGGTCCAATGATGTCAACACCAAGTCGTTCAAACGCTCTTGTAACTGGTATGGTAACTAACGGAGCTTTAGGCCTGTTCAGGCTTTTAACCGTTTGACAAGCCTCACACTTCTGACAGAAACTTTCCACATCGCGAGCCATGTCTGGCCAAAAGAATCGCGGTGAAAGCCTCGACAGTGTGCGTTTGAAGCCAAAGTGACCTGCCATTGGAGAGCTGTGATACTGCTCACACAAACCGTCCCTTAATTCGACCGGTACTACAAGTCGTCTCGTCCTCAATCGCCGACTGTAATTAAACAGTAACCCACCCATCAAGCAAAAACTTTGGGCAACACCTAAATCAAGTTTTTCCAACAAACTCTTACAGAAATCGTCAGACTCCTGAGCCCTTTGCAGATCCAGCGGAGATAACCCGTTGAGTAGTTCCGCATGGTCGGCGGCAACGATAGGATTCCTGGACAAATAGTCAGCATTGCTGTTTGAAGATCCACGACGATATTGGATTTCCTCAATATTATATTGAGCTAAATCCATCGCCCACGTAGCAAGTCGACTTTTGATTGACTTTAACCACTGCAAGGGACAATGTTCTGTCACAATTCTGAATCTGCGGCCGTACAAGTAAGGCCTAAATTTATCATTAACTGCCCAGTGCTCCTTCCTTCGCCTCCTTCTCGATGGTAGAGTAATTCTTCTCCGAGGGTCGCAAGGCTCGTCTAGCATAGGCGACAACGTGTTCTACGCTGTCAATGAACTGAGCCAGAACAGCGCCAAATCCTTCATCACTGGCGTCGGTAAATACAGTAAAGTCCTTGCTAAAGTCCGGCCTCGTGAGGACTGGATTTTTCAAAAGTGCTTCTTTTACATCTTGAAAGGCTTTATGACACTGTGGGGTCCAGTTAAACTCTGTATCCAAACGGGTCAAATTTGTCAGTGGGACTACTTTTGTAGCTAGCTTTGGAATGAAATGACGGTAGCATGACGCCAGCCCTAGGAAGCTGTGAACTTCCTTTCTAGTTTTTGGCGCTTCAAGCTTTGAAATCGCAGCCAGTTTTGCAGAATCTGGTCTAACACTGTTCTGTGAAACCAGATGCCCTAAATACACGACTTCAAGTTGACAGAATGTGCACTTTTTCCTTTTCAATTTTAGGTTGGCATCACGTAACCGCTGAAAAACCTCTCGTAATCTATTGATGTGTTCCTCAAACGTGGTAGAAAATATAATGATGTCATCTATGTGGACAAGACAAGTTTTCCACTGGAGACCCATGAGAACGAATTGCATCATTCGCTGAAATGTGGCTGCGGCGTTACACAAACCAAACGGCATCACATTGAAATGGTACAGACCACCCTGACGGATGAACGCAGGCGCCCAAAACGTCGTTACATTCACCACATTGCCTAGTATGTGTATTTTGTAGAGTTAATAAAAAGCAATCATAAGTCAGCTCCTGAAGTTTTTAGGGAGCTTTTCTGCAATATCCCCCAGTCCAGAAATAGTTAACGGCTCAACCGATTTTGTTCAAATTTGGAGAGTAGAGTGCCTGACGCTTCCTGAATACAAAAATTTGAAAAATTCAAAATTTTTAAATTTTTGAAAATTTAAAAATTTTTTAATTTTCAAATTTTCCATTTTTACGGATAGAATAGAACACGCTTAACATTTGTTATCATTGAATCAACATCTGAAAATGTGTTCTACGTTCGGTACAGCTCTTCAAAGTCTGTAGATCAAAGGTAAATACAATATAGCTGACCAACCAAATCCGGAGGTAAGCCGGAGATAAACCGGAATATAGCATGACAAATGAGTAATCTTAATAAGAAAAGTTTGTAATTGTATGCATTTATCACTTTTCGTATAAGCGTCTACTAAAGTTTAGTTATACTTGTAAGCCAAGTCTGGTTCCATTTCACAAACAAATCTTTTGTCCCAACCACAATCAACCATTTCCCATTTCTTTCCATCTTCCCATACCCATCTGCCACCCACATTAATTTTTCCACAGTCTCCGTCGCTTGGTTCCGAGAAACCCCAATTTTTGTAGTACGACGATTTTCCACTATCCCAGGCATATATTCCTTCGTTGCGCCGATCATTAAGCCCAATGTACGCATCCCCAAGATTTAAATAGCTGTAAATATATCGTACTACTTCTGCGTTTTCGTCACTGTTTTCTATCGTAACCAGCGACCCGCCCTCTTCTTTGCAGTATCTTTGGGCTTGATCCCATTCAAGCTCCTCCGGTGGACTGTAAATACATTTATTTCTGGTAATCGCAATCCAACCTGCTTTGCACTTTTTCTCCAACAGCCGCTCCTTTAGAGGCCTTATTTCTTCCAATTCCAATCGTATCTTCATTTGTTTGTCTTTGATACTTCGTAGCTCTTCAGAAAGCATTGCGATCAACTCCGTCTTCATACGATGTTGCTCCTCAGCTAATTTGTTCGTCAAGTTAGTCTTTATACGAAGTAGCTGCTTATCGACTAACACTTTGGTGTAGTTTTGGTGTGATAAACACTTGTGTGGATATTTCGGAGTGTCGTCGCAAGTTTCATCCATCTCACATGGCTCTGCTAAGCATTCATTTTTATCGCAACCTTCCATGCTGTTATCAATTCCAAAATCTTTGAGCTGAACAAAGTCTGCCAAATTGTAGTCGTCTGGTTGATATGGTACGGGCTCTCGATTCGTCGCACGATCATACCCATTACCGATCAGTGGCGAATTACAGTGACAAATGGGATACTGTGGCAAACGTGACTCACAGAGTGCATTGGCGGCACAAGGATTAAATGCTGGAAAGTCGCAGTCGTCGTGTTTGCCTTTATAGAAGAGATTTAGTGACCATGCATCCGTTCGGGTCAAGACTCTTGTTCCATTTCTAAACATTTCCAATTTATCTTCTACTTTTGAGCTGACATAGTGGGTGTGGTAGTGCATTACACTGTATACATTGTATGGAACAGTGGCTGTATGCATTGTGGAATTAATCAAGTCATAGTTTGTCTTTTTCCACTGTTGACTGTGCCATATCAACTGATCGTAGTGGACCTTAATGAAAGCTCCCCTGTCAAAGCGCTGATGTTCATGTTGTAATCCTAGAGCATGGCCAAGTTCGTGTATAATGGTAGATAACTTTGCCGCAGCAACTGTATATGTTGGCCCATAAGGTTGGCGTCCGACCTCACTCCAACCGCCTCTTTTACGATTCATAGTTATGCTTATGTGCGAGCCGTTGTATGGTGGCAATTCTAAAATTACATAAATTTGAGTGTGAATTTAACTCTGTTCATTCGTGCTTACAAGCAACGGAACTGTCACAATCCAAACCAAAGTTCTGCATGGAAATTGGAAAACTTGCACAAGTAGAGGCCAGGGCAAGTAAAGCTGAAAGTGAAGGGCTGAAGCAAGTAAAATCAGCAAAATGTTCTTTTCTGTGAACAAATGGCTCAAATTCAATGACACTAGCTATGCTTCTGCTTTTGCCATTGTGTGAATATTTTCGGTCTGTATTTTTGCATTTGCATATCCATGGTAATGTGATACATAGATTGTATAGTATCAAGAGTATATAATAGATAAGAGTGTGACACTCTTACACTAGCATGAACAAATCATGCTAGGTATGCTCGGTGCGTTAACTCGGGACCCCCCCCGCAACTTCCGGGGGGGGTCCCACTTTGCACTATCTACACGCTTTCATATAAGCGTGTGTCTGCTCGCTGATTGGCCCATTAGCCTAAGGCTTACAGTAGGCATTTTATTAGTAATTTTTAATTAATAATAATAACTATTATTATTAACTACTATAACTACTATAACTACTATAATAACTACTATAATAACTAATAACTATATTAATAACTTTAATTAGGTTAATGCAATTAAAAAACTAACTCGACAACTTTGTAGTATTTTTTCTGCTCTTTCCAACGATATAGAAATTGTTGCAGATTACATTCCTTCGAATTTTTGTATCATGCAACAACTTTTATATCATTGAAAAGAGCAGAAAAAATGCTACAAAGTTGTCGAGTTAGTTTTTTAATTGCATTAACCTAATTAAAGTTAATATTAATTAATTAAAAATTACTAATAAAATGCCTACTGTAAGCCTTAGGCTAATGGGCCAATCAGCGAGCAGACACACGCTTATATGAAAGCGTGTAGATAGTGCAAAGTGGGACCCCCCCGGAAGTTGCGGGGGGGGGGTCCCGAGTTAACGCACCGAGCATACCTAGCATGATTTGCTCGTGCTAGTGTAAGAGTGTCCCACTCTTACTATTATACACTCTTGATAGTATACGTGCGAAAAATAAGTGCTCTTTGCCCCGTCTTAATTAATTATTTAATTAATAATGCAAATTAATACTTGCACTGTGAGATATATAATACATCAGGTCAGGCTATCAGAAACTATCCATGCTACCTGATTATATACTGCAGTTATGAGAGTCAGAGCAAAAATCTCACGGTTACTGTCTTGCCCTCTCTAGTCTGGGCATTTTGGTAGGATTCTGCGTTAGGATTTCAACCTAATTGCTTATCTGACGGATTGACGCTGAACTGACGCGCCTTGGCTTTTGGCATAAGAGGACCTATAACATACCTGAAACTGAGGGAAATCGGTGGTTATAGAGCGTGTACTCCTGGACCACAATTTAACCTGGATATGCTGTTGAGAAGATACAAATGCAAACATTGTGTATGTAAAATGCGAAAACTTACTGCAGGTCCGATTTGTGCAGCCAATCTGTTGAAAGCGAATGTAAGTCTTATTTTCAATGTCAGCAATTGCTTTCGCAACCAATGGTCGAAACACCTCATCTTCATATTCAGTTTTAGTCAATATTTCATATTTAACTGGGAGATCATGGGGTTCTGTTGGAAATTTGATTAGCCCCCTCTTTCGCCGCGTCTGCTTGTCTGTCTCGTTGTCTCCGTTTTCCAAGATCTCCTTCCAAAACATCCTGAAGTAATTCAGTTGCTCTTTGTTGTACATCATCCCATCCAATACAATGGTGGGCTTTTTATTCTTCCATTCATCGTCGCCTGTAAGATTCGCCATTGTATCGAACAACTCCTGCTCGGCTTGCAGAGTTTCGTTGACCTTTTTGAATAAGACATCGGTTTCGTTTTCGTTCAACGGTCGCCTTATGATGTTGTCAATTAACAACTTCGTTTCATTGGAGGCAATCTCATCCAAAACTTCAGATTTGCTTTTTACTGGGGGTGGGAACAGCTGATTCCAGACGGTGTTAAAATGACCACTGATGTAGCCATATAGAATGCAAACAAAAAGAACAAGCAGAATGATTTTGATATCACTGATCTTGAACATATTCTTGCTCCCGCTTTTCGGAGATATCTTGTCAACATTTTTCCATTTGCTATCATTCGAATTGTCGACCACTTTGTGTGCATTTGTTACCCGTCGTTGACGTCTAAATTTTAACTTGTTCCAGTAAAAAGTAGGCTTCGTTGAGATTCTCTTCCGAACACCCATCTTTTCTTTCACAGATGTGCTAACTCCAGCAGTTTCTAGATCCACCTGTGTTTCATTATAGGTTACAACTGAAGAAGCTTGATGCTGATTTGCCAATTCAACTGCGTTGAGGGTAGCTGGATCTGCGATTTCCACAGGCGTCATACTTGTTTCATTGACTTGTTTCATTTTGTTTGCCATTATCCGATAATTGTGCTCAGACACAAGAAAATTTATGGGAGGGGCTGGACTGTCATTCAATTTCGCAATCACATGCAGTGCAGTTCACCCATTAGGATTATATTTTACTGAAACATTTAAACATTAAATCTTAAATCAGTTCCACGAAAATTTGAAAACTGGCTGGCAGGTTTTAATTGTTTACTTCAGTCCAATCATTGATCTGTTTACACCAACCTAATCACGGTGAGTCTTCCGACCCGCTGTGTTACGCTCGAAGAAGCAAACGGCGCACATACCAACGGACAGAATTTCCGAATTTTTCCTATTTTAGAAGTCCACACTGATATTGGGGTTTACAATCACTGTACGGATTGAGAGACACTATTTGGACGAGTTAAAAATTAAAAAATCGGTCAAGAGGCGTGAATGCTAGCTGGTTGTTGTCGGCACTTCGACTTGTCATTAAAAATTGCTAAACAGTCAAATCTGACAGCGTGTAGAAGCTTGAAGCTCTTTGAAATTCGAAGATAAAAGATCGGGCACCTGACAGGACTCGAACCCGCGGTCTCCTGTTTAAATAGATCTCTCTGTCTTCTCCTCCTAAAATTGTCAAGACCAAAAACTTTCAAAATTTGGGGTCTGGGTAAAACCCGGCTCCGGCCCCGGCCCCGGCCCCGGCGCACATGGGTAAAACCCGGCCCCGGCCCCAGTCCGGCGCACACAGAGTTTAATAAGTGGGTAAAACCCGGCGCACTAGCCCGGCGCGCTTTATAGTGTAAATTCTTATGCAGTATAACAGAGATGCATGTGTAATTACGCATATGTGTAAAGATTTAAGGCGTAGTTTATTAGCTGAGTTTTATACTTTACAGTGTGTTACGCAACCTTTTCTAGCCATTTTGTATTAATTCATGGTTTGTACTTATGGAAATAAATAATTTTGAAATGATAAGAAGTATATTTTGTAAGAACCGATTAAAAAGGTTAAAATTATTCAATATTATTAATTCCTAAGACATTCCTAATGTTTAAAAAATTTAAGTTTTACGCTTTGCAAGAGGGACATCAAGGATAACCGGAACATTTTGGTATGTCTTATCCCTCCATAGTAAACTTTACAAGTTAATAACTTTTGAATTTTAAAATTTAAATTTAAATTTATCGTCATTTTTTTATTTGGTGTAACTATGTCAGCAAAATTTCTTGAATGCCTTTTGATTACGTATTGTTTCTAAATATTGTTTCAAGTTGTTTTAGAACTTCGTGATGTATATGGTAAAAATAAATTCAAAACTTTTGCTATGCATTTATTTCATTAAATGCAAATGTATAAGAAAAATATGAAATTGCTTGACTTAACTGTGAAAAAATCATAATGAAAACAAAACAATGCGTATATATACTTTTCCATTGTTGCAAGGGATTATTGTCAGTGTATTGCGCGATCATTTGATTTTTCGAAAATATTAAAAATCAAAAATTAAGAAACAACGCGTTGATTTTTGTTTTTTGTTTTTTGTTTTCTCTGTAAAAACAAAACACAACAGCTAGTTATTTGTTTTTAGTTTTTTCAGCAAATAAACAAAAATCAAAAATCAAAAATCAAACTTTTTCTAAAGCTACCCGTTATTGCATTGAACTTGGATTCAAAAACAAAAATCAAGAAACAAGCGCTTGATTTTTGTTTTTTGATTTCAAAACAAAAATCAAAAATCAAGAAACAAGCGTTTGATTTTTGTTTTTTGATTTTTGTTTTTCAGACGTAAAATCAAAATTAAACTGCTCTCTTCAAGTTTAACATTTATTTTTATTTAAATAGTAATTAAATATTAATTAGTTACATATTAATTGGTTAAATATTAATTAATTAAATAATAATTAATTAAATATTAATTAAATATTTAGTTGTTCTTGCGCAATTCCCCCCAGCCGTAACTTCTGATTTTTTGACCAATAACTTTGCAATTTTGTATGGGTGCATACATAAATTCAGAAATTTAAAAATTTCAAATTTCAAAAAACTTTAAAATTTTCGTTTGGCAAGGGGACAAGGGGAACTGAAACATTTTTAAAAACATTTGCCGAAAACTTGAATACAGGGGTCTCAGGGGCGCTGAGCACGAATCTGAAATTCGTTTTCCGATAAACTTTTTCGTTTGCTCAGGATTAGCTTATATACATCTTAAGCTTAAGCTTTAGCTCATATTAAGCTAATGAACAGCTTTATCGAAAAACGGATTTCGAATTCGTGCTCACCGCCCCTGAAACCCCCTGTATTCAAGTTTTCAGCAAACTTTTTCAAAAAATTTTCAGTTCCCCTTGGTCCCCCTTGCCAAACAAAACTTTTTAAAATTTATTTTAAATCTTTTAATTTTTAAATTTTTGAATTTATCAGCCTCCAGAATGCACACATACAAAATTGCAAAGTTATTGGTCAAAAAGTCAGAAGTTACGGCTGGGGGGAATTACGCAAGAAAAACTAAATATTTAATTAATATTTAATTAATTATTATTTAATTAATTAATATTTAACCAATTAATATTTAACTAATTAATATTTAATTACTATTTAAATAAAAATAAATGTTAAACTTGAAGAGAGCAGTTTAATTTTGATTTTACGTCTGAAAAACAAAAATCAAAAAACAAAAATCAAACGCTTGTTTCTTGATTTTTGATTTTTGTTTTGAAATCAAAAAACAAAAATCAAGCGCTTGTTTCTTGATTTTTGATTTTTGTTTTGAAATCAAAAAACAAAAATCAAGCGCTTGTTTCTTGATTTTTGTTTTTGAATCCAAGTTCAATGCAATAACGGGTAGCTTTAGAAAAAGTTTGATTTTTGATTTTTGATTTTTGGTTATTTGCTGGAAAAACTAAAAATAAATAACAAGCTGTTGTTTTTTGTTTTTACAGAGAAAACAAAAAACAAAAAACAAAAATCAACGCGTTGTTTCTTGATTTTTGATTTTTAATATTTTCGAAAAATCAAATGATCGCGCAATACACTGACAGATTATATGTATATACTGTTTGCATTGTCGTAAGACAAGTTATACGCAAATACAATGTATTCTGTATTTACATGCATAATACACACGTATATGCACGTGTTTAACTGCGCCGGGTTTTCTAAACATTGGGGCCGGGTTTTACCCTGCGCCGGGGCCGGGGCCGTGTTTTACCCACCTAAAACAAATGCATGCGCCGGGGCCGGGGCCGTGTTTTACCCAGGTGCGCCGGGGCCGGGGCCGGAGCCGGGGCCGGGTTTTACCCACACCCAAAATTTGCTTATATTTTAGTTCACAATTTCCAATCTGTAATGGTACTCGTTTTGCGATAGCTGAAAATATTCTGCACATTTCACTTATACACATGAGTTAGGGCCGCATATTTGTTGGTTTAGTTTCATAGAGTAAATTTAGTAAAAACAAGAGTCCATAATTAATTCCTCATATTATAGAAAAGGAGTAAGCCACTACAGGGCTCCTCTTCTAGGCATTGCGTAACGGTACACCGTTTGGTGGGTGGTTGCTCTGTTCGACAAAGCACACCCCCTCCGTTTTGTGGGGGAAGGTAGCAGAGGAGCAGAGGATTACGGTAGTTTCTGTTTATTTTCAAAAAGGGTCCCCGTTTGGGGGGGACGGCTTTAATCTATGGAAATAGCGAAAACTAATAACGAAAAAAACGAAATAACGTATTTTTGTGCTCTTTAACATTCTATCACCAGTTTAGCATTTTTAGGCGAAAAGATAAGAAAGTTTTGGTTTTTGGCCTTAGGCTCCCAGCAGGTAGACCAGACACCAGATTGGTTGTTATGGCTAGAAAGAGGACACAAAAATGAACATTTTTGCTTTTACAACCTTTGAGCTACATATCTCAAGTGGTCAAAGTCAGTTAAGCAAAAAACCCTGTTGAGGGTCAAAAAATGGCCATTTTACAGGAAATAGTTTTTTAAAATTACTGCCAAATCTTAGGGGCAATTTTGGTCTATTTATACTCAATCGATACACAGTCTAATTGCACATTCTATCAATGGCTATTAGCTGAAGTTAGTTGCTTTATGCTTGAGGTTTGTTCGAAAAACCATTTTGGCAAATTTGCGATTATTTTGTTTTGAACATCGACCTCCCAAAAACCCGCACTAAGGGGCGACCAAAGACTGCTCGAAAAACTCGGTAGTTTCTGTTTATTTCCAAAAAGGGTTCCCGTTTGGTGGAGGGGTAGCAGAAAGAGGTCCCCCGTTAGGTGGGGAGTAGGCAAGACAAATGTTTCGGAGATTTTCGGTAGAGTGGAAACTCGCACTTCTGCGGAGGAACGTTGGAATATTGGCGATAAGTCGTGCAGAATGTTCGCAACAATCGCGGATGTTTGAGGATTGTCGTGCAAAATTTACCGAAATATCGCCAGTTTCACTAGTGTTGCACGACGATCGTCAAACATCCGCGATTATCGCGATTAGTCTTTATACGACTTTTCTCCAATAGTTTGCGATAATTGCGGGGTAGTTTTGGCGACACCTCGACCTCGCCAAATTTCTGCGATAATCGTAGAATTTTCGCGATTTTCGCCAGACAAATAGTTGGCGACATGTCGCGAAATGGTCCTATTTTAAATTAATGTACTGTAATTCAAACAAAATTACTGAATACTCGATACAAATGAAGATTGTTTTCAGAACAAATATTAAAACTTTCTATTTTTATGGTTCTAGGCCGGAAAAGATTAATTTTTTCGGTTACTACTTGCTGTCAGAAACAGAAAAAGAAAGTTTGAGTTTTGTCTACGCCATTACAGGTTTTAAAACTTATATGGATCTTTGCTGGTTTTAGGATGGACCATTGTAAAATTTTGGAGATTTTTGAGGTGACTTTAAATATTGTGTTGCGACTACTATTATAACCAACTTTTGCCAGTATTAGCTAGCAGAGTTGATACTTCGAATAACTGCGAAAATTAGCATAGAATATATATTGTAGTTTTGTCCGTGAGAAGCGGACAATAGGCTCATCCTGCAGCAGCAACAAATAAAATTGACTTGTAAGGGGTTTTGATAAAAAATTACGTGCATATGTTTGAATTTTAATTTAAGGTTGTGCTCCCCTTACGTGCAAATATAGTTGCAGAAAGTGCAATTATTGCCAGATTTCATTCAAATCTTTAGAAAATACGTCGGGAATGATAGTAAACGTCCTGCAAAAACGCCAGCTTCATAACATACATGTACAGTGAGAAACAGAAATTTGAAATTCTAGAACTACATTTAAAAAATTATTCCCAGCGACTATAATCATTTTAAAGCTTATTATGTGCTCTACAACTTTGCTTTTAGACATAAGTCTCTAGCTCTTATCGTTTTTGCGCAGTCAATTTTTGATCAATTTTTGCTCGAAAATTGGTTATTTTTGACACGATCTTGCTGAAAACAGGTTTTGTCGAATTGGAGTCAGTGTATACTGCAAGCGTAGACAAGTTTATACTCTAATGAAAGAGCTTCTAAAGAGGCACAAATTAGGTTAATTAGAGCCCTGTACACTGAATGAGTCTAAAGTTCTGGTCGAATAACTGATTTCGTCAAATTGCGGCCAAAATTTTTTGACCGAAGATTGCTCCACAACCAATGGGTGGATCTAAAAGGTATTTTGCACACAGTATGTTTGGACAATTTGCCCGGGGCGGTTTTTTGTTTTTCTCTTTATCAGCCTCCAATCAAGAGCAATGATCTTTCAAAGGGATAAAATGCCAAATTTTCAGAAAATACTCAATTTCTGCATACTGAAATAATATTTTGACAAAATCAAAAAACCGTCCCTGGTAAATTATCCCATAAACACATTGGATACGACCATTTTCTTGTTGCTTAAAATTTTTTCAGAAAAAACTTTGGTCAAAAATTTTGGCCGCCTTTGGTAAGTTTGCGAAAAATTCAAACTAGGTACTTAGGTAGACACGTTTCAATGATACCAAACGACGCAGAAGATGTAGAGCTTCATTTTGATATGTCGCTCAATTCATAGTTCTCAATAATGAGTAAGTTATAGCTTTCCAAAGTGGACTGGATGTAAGGGAAGTGCGACCTTAAGCATGTTTAGCGAACTTTTTAATGATAAAACTTGCCAACTTTTTGATTATATCGAATCAAAATCTGTAAAATGCCTTTTGCTCATTTTCATACAGCCTCCCTTGATATTTTGGACAGTTTTGTTTTAGATCTCTGAAGTCGGGACAAACTCTGAAGAATCGAATGCCGCGATGGTCGAAATATCTGCGAAAAAGTGGTAATCTAAATCAGCAAATTCACTTTGTATTCCCTGCTCAACAAACGTAGTAATGATAACATATTATAGTAGAAGCTCCAATTATGCGCGATTTTGACTTTTTCAATTTCTTGATTTTTATCAAGAGCTGATCCGTTAGAGCTGAAACCTTTTCTGAGGGCTACTCAACATATTCTAAAGAATTTTTATCAATTTTCCGACATAGTTTGCTACATGCTACATAACAATCTCTACGATTATTAAAAATTTAGCGTTGATACACTTTAAGGACTATGTCTTAATGTGCGTCGCTGGTGTCCAAATGTGCAGAGTTCTGAAGTGCGTCACCTTTAATTTTTACTAAAAGTATTATATTTGTCAGAAATTTCAAGTTCAGAACTGAAATCAGTATGTGTAATGTAAGAAATTAAAATAGCCATAGCAAGTCTAAACAAATATAAGCTTAAGCTCTGCAATAAAGAGGTATCGAACCAAGCTCGGGGCCTACCGTATTTCGGATTTGAAGTGGAAAATTTTAAATTTGAAAATCCCCTTAACCTCGGAAAAATATTGTTGACCCTCTGTATGGGTATGTAGATTGTAGACGCACATTTGGAGTTTCTGTTAAACTTAAATTTAAACTCTGTAGGACAACTTGACTTGCTAAGTACCTCCTAAATTCAATATTAACGGTATTGAGAAAGCATGGTTACGTAGAAAGATATTTTAGGCACACTTTACCCTGCACCCTGCATTTCATGTCGTACGCTTCTCATATTATAACTGTCTCTATTTTTCAGTATCTGTATGTCGTAGCAAAACTACATGTTGGCAAATGTGCACATTTGCCAGTCATTTTGGACAAATTGCAATTTCTCCAGCTGAAAGCTGGCCAAACTGTTTCAGAATGTGGCATGTGACAAAATTCCACTTGCGGGTGTCTCACACAGTTTTGCCAACAAAACCCTGAGGAACGTCTAAAACAATGCTGACTGATGACACCCCCTTTTAATAATTGCTCAAAAATGGGGATCATAACTCATAGTGAAAGTCTTCAATAGTTTTAATAAATTTCGCCACTGTTAATATTAATTTAATTTAATGTTATTTGGTCAGCTTCGGCTTTTGGCCTTTTTATTTATTCTCGAATTCAATTCATTCATTGCTTCGTTTTTCATTCATTTCAATTAAATTCATTTCACATTCAATTCTAAGCATTTGAAGTTATTGTTAAATCTGTAATATTGAAATTTCCCTGGACAAAATTCATTTTAATTTAAGCTTAGATTCAAATAAAAGGACTTCAGAGAAATTTGCGAATAAAAAATTAATTAAATTTTTGTTTTTCTATACAAAGTCCATTTTTGTTTATTTGATCTAATCATTTGATCCTTAGGCTTCCTTGTCCGTGTACCTCGTGATAAATTGATTTTTGCAAAAATACAAAAAACAAAAATCAATTTTTTCAGCTAATTTTTCCGTTTCAAGCAAGTTATTCCAGGAAATATCAAACACCAAACATTAATTTAGCGCTTTTTGAAACTTTGATTTGGCGCCAATATCAAAAATCAAAACAACAACGACTATCCTGTCCGTATACGTTCTTACCATTTGATATTGGTTTTTATGTAAAAAAAATAAAAACAAAATACAATCGAGGGTTATTTGTTTTTTGCTTTTTTGATTATTGGTTTTGAAATGCATCTAATGCATCTAATTAAGATTTATTAATTAGGATTAATAATCGTTATTTGATTTTGAAATTAGACCCCCGTTCCAGATTCGGATCCTGAAATTAGACCCCCGTTCCTGTTCCTGAAATTAGACCTCTGTTCCTGGTTCTGTTCCTGAAATTAGACCCCGTTCCTGTTCCTGTTCCTGTTCCTGGTTTTAGACATGTGTTCCTATTCCTGTTCCGTTCCTGTTCCTGGGTTTAGACACCACCTCCAATTACGACATTTGGAAGAGCCTCCTTACCTTTTACCTATGGTAATACAGGATGCAGTGCCGATTTTTTGTTGCCAGGATTTAAATAAATTAAATTGCAACTAAACGGAATTAAATTGCAACCCCATAACAATTTCGTCATACCCGGAAAGATAAATTAAAGATGATTCTGACAACTCATCGCAAGACACGTAATAGAGCAACTGCTAAACCGCCAGCTGAACTTTTCCTAAATCGTTGAATCCGAACGAAACTAAACGGCCCTACCTACTTAGACTTTGCGTTTACAACTTTTTGCGTTTTGCGTATACGTTATATTGTCTGATATATGTTCCCGGTCAGGACAACCGGAAAACGTGTAAATTCTATAAAACCAAAATCAAAATTCAAAAACCAAAAGCAACACACGAAAAGGATTTGAATTCTGATTTTTGTTTTTGCCTTACGGGATCAATTCAAATTTCAAAACATATATATATTTCGAATTTTTCCAATAATTAAAAAAGCAAAAAACAAGTAACCATTGATTGTATTTTGTTTTTTGTTTTTTACATAAAAACCAATATCAAATGGTAAGAACGTACACGGACAGCAGTACACATTTGCCAACATGTACTGTTTACTAAGAACAAATGCTGTAATTGGATGAAACCAGGAATTGGAAGCTAGAACACAAGCAACATGACTAGAGCAAAGCTTCAGAGTTCAGCTGCACAGCGAAAGTACGCTACCGTATGCCTAGCTGGGGCTTTAGGGTCCAGGAAACAAATCGTTAGAAACCTACATTGCTGGTTAATATCTAAGCTACCGTAATCCTAGCTTGATCAAGCTGATTCAACACATGGCATCATTCATTGGAACAGTGGATTGGAATGAATAGTGAATTTTCACTTAATATGGGACTGTTTCCTTGGTTGGTTTCCTTGACAACAGAAATATACCTATAAACAGTTTTCTAAAGGTTGTAAAGTTCGAAGTGTACCGACCAAACTTTACGAGTGGGAAACTGTGCACAAGGGTAACGTCGAACCTGGAGGAGATGTAGTTCCAGTCGACCTAACTAACCTCGCCAAACTACCTAAGTGAATCCTACCGAATGGAGTTTAACCACCGATGAGAAGCAAAGACTCAAATAGAAACCTACCCCAATTTTGCTGAAAAGTACACGCTTAAAAATATCTAACTACCTACCCAAATAACCTTAGAAAAGCCCTACTTACCGACTATACAATTCTAACACAAAAACCTAACTAAAAGAGACACCCTAAAATGGCCTAAAAATGAGACCACATTTACTTAAATTAATATGCTTGATATTGGGGCGGACCCCGAAAAACGCGTACAAATAAATTTGGATTAAACTACAGTGTAAAGAACATGGCCTAACTAGATAATAAAGCTAACGATAGAGGATGAAATACAAGATACAGAACAAATTTCTAACAGACAGAGAGACTACAATGGACAAGCTACAGTTATCTAAACAGTTGATATAATTTTTAAAAGAGCTTCCTAGAAAATACTAATTAAGAAATATTCAAGAGAAAAAGTTTCAAAGTCAAAGCAGAAAATTATAATAATACTACTACAAGAAAATTAACAGGAACGCAGCTCGACAGGGTCACCCTGGAGCGTGCTAAAGTCCAAAGTGGTACCCACTTTGAACTGATAATGTAAAAGTTATAAAGCACAGCAAATACAGGGAATGATATGGGGACTCTAAAAATAAACACGCGGCCGCACAGCTTGAAAGAAAACACTAGACTGACTAAGTTTTGAAAAGTCTAAAGGAGAACTAGTTTTTGCCAGCGTGGAAGAATTTGATTGGTCCAATTTGAGACCCCCTTGACAGACTAGATGCTGGGAGAGGCATCTCGCAAAATAGACGTCTCAACAGCGCCACCTATTGGCTAGGCTGGCTGACACACATATACGTAATTTACACATAGGCACACAAAACTCAAGCAAAAGACTTTCACACATAAATTTCGCACAACACGCTTTCAATATAAATTATACACATTACAACTCACTCTTAAAAATACTATTCTATCATAATTTCAATCAAACTAATTTCACACACATATAATAATACTTTTAGAGGACTGACGTCACGCCGCCTCATTACAACTCCCCAGGGCTTACCGCCCGAGCTCCTGCGAGGGACAACATAACCAAAAAGTAGTTGAAAATTTAAACTCTGAAAATTTTTGACGAATTTTTGGTAAATGGGTCTCACAACGTACGTAAGCAGAAAACGAATTATAATACATGACAAGTTATAAAAACAAAGAAACCAGCTAGATAAACATGACTAAATATAGGAACAAAGTTAGGGCTGACTTGGCGTCAGCGGACTAGTGACGACCGGCTAGAAAAATGCGCTTGGGAACTGCCATTATATTGCCACTGGGACGGTGCGCAATTGGGAAGAAAACCAGGTCCTCCAGCCGTCACGGCGAGGACAAGTACCCATAAAAGAAAACGAACTATAAGCATAAGAAAAAGGACCAGAATGTCAGCTTCATGAGAGCATCTTCAGGCTAAGGTACGGAGGTAAGCTCTCGCACAGCTCACAGAGCGCAAATTTCGGCTGGGTGGGAGGGTGGGCCTAAGCTCGCATCGACTACCTCACTTCCCTTCAGATCTTCCACAAAATTTAAGAACCCAAAAAGGTTATTAAAATAGGTTAATTTAGTAGAATTTAAGATTAAGTAGGTAAATCCCAGTGTTTCGCGCACGGTTAGGAGTAAGTTTGTGGAGTCTTTAGATAAAATATAAGTAATTAAAATTAAAGGTAGGACTACAAAGTAGTCCTAAACATGCTTAAGCATGTATACGAAGAACCAAAAGGGTACCAAGAAGTCCCCAAGTACCCTCGTGGCACTTATGATATTAAATAAAATTAAATTAGGGGGGGTTAAATGGAGTCTTGAAGTTAACTAAAACGCGAAACACCGGTTAAAATATAAGTAAAAGTCCTATAAAATAAGAAATTTTGTAGAAGATCCTCCCAACCGCGCTGCAGGCCCTAAGATAGGAGGAGCATATAAGTCGGGAGCTACTTTGGCGCACTGGAGAGGGACACAAAACTGACATTTAGATAAAATTTTAACCATAAAACCAAATATTGGGTACGTTAGGGCAGGAACAGTTGGGACTACTAAATAAAACAGAATAATTTTGATAAAAAGTGGCGGCAGATAAGGGGAAGAATAGGACCTAACTGGCTCGTCACGCATCCTCTGGCGTTACATCAGGTGACAGGGAGTGACAAAAATACAAAACCAGCGACACAAATCAAACCCGTTAATAAGAACTGCAAAAATAAAAAGAAATCCTCAAGAAAAGAATAAACCGTATTTTAGTAAGATTTTTGAAAGGAACTTTGGTTAGCTGATTAAAATACACATGATACGTACATAAAGCTATATATGATATGACAAGAATTATGCAAAACGAACCACAGGCAAAAAAAAAATTCACAACAAGATACATGAAATTTAGGTTAAATTTTTTTTTAAAATAATACTCAAGAAAAGGGTTAAAATAGTAGTATATAATTAAGAAAAAACTTCTAAATTTTTAAAAGAATGCTCGGAAAATGTTAATTTTGAAACATTAGTAACACCGCAAGCAGTAAAACATGACGAGAAAACACCCATATTAAAGCATATATGGATATAACTAGTTCACACACAAAATAGGGAATCGTCTTCTTTGGGAAAGGGTATATACATCAAACGTCACTATCGTAGAAATGGTAGAAATCTTAGGAAAAGTCATAAAATTGAGCAAGTAGAGTCACAATCGGGTAATCACATCCAGGAAGGCAATAATTGAGCAAATTGTTAGTCCAAATAGGAAGTTCTTCATAATTTGAGCATAAAAGTAAGTCCCAGATAAGCAGTATGGGCACAAATAGGGTGAGTCACAGCCAGGAAGTAGAATCATTATATAGAAGGAAATATAAGTCCAAATGAGAGTAAGTCCAATCCAGTAATATAAAGTCCAATAGGGAAAGTCGTATGATAGAATAGTAAGAGATAGGAACCTCCGCCGTAATAATATACCTCCGCCGTTATAATGAACCTCCGCCGTTAAGGTGATGAAAGGGGCTAGAAAATAATCGTCACGACTATTAACTGTACAGAAGGTAACCCGGTCACCAGTATTACCTTAATCTGAGCCGGACGGCTCAGAAATCGAACCATAAGGGACTGGAAGGATCGACGGGTAGGCAGGAGTGAGCGCGATGAGCGTTGGCGGGATCATAATAGACCACGCCGATGCAGGGATAGTAAACGTTTCTCTCTTCTCCGGGAGGTGCTATTTCCGCGATATATTCGCCCGTTCTATTAGTCTGCAATCGTAATGATGCAGCTCTCATTTAGGGAGGCGGGTAATCCGTCCCAAAGAACAGTGGGGCGAGTTCACCGCGCTCCCATGGTCAATCCGTTTACGGATGACTCTAATAAAAGCGTCATAGTCCACCGCGGACAGCGGGGTCCGCGCTTCCCAATCGTCATGGAAGTTTTGTGGCCTGACCCTACCCTCGACACCTCGTATCAAGATGTTGTCGGGTAGTGCCGGTTTGAAGCCCCAAAACGTCTTGCCTGAGGCTTCCGGTTAACAGCAACATGGTTAACATGTGTTGCAAGAGAGTTCTGGCCTAAGAGCTAGTTGAAGTGACTTCGACTAGATGCCAGTCAAAGTACGCAGTAAGGCACCCTTACTACGTATTGCCAAAACCTTTACCAACCTGACTGTACAGTACTTTCCCTAACAGCTGTAGTACATGCAAAGTTATGCAACGGGTTACCCAGGACTTAATGCGTTCCAAAGCAGGCACAGTAATCTAAGCTAAGCCTCAGAAAAATGTGAAAAATCTAACAGAAGGTGAAGCATGACAGATGTGAAAGAAAGGAAAAAGTGAAAAGAAACTACCCATACAGAAAGGGTGAACTACCTAATATTAGCCTACGTAAGGGACGACACACGTAAGGATTAGGAACACACACACCGGTATATACGCTTATATGAGTACATATAAGTGTACATAATAGAAATAGAAAACAGGGCAGGACCTCCTTAAATAATTTACTACAAAACTAAGGAATCGTGTGAATTAAAAGAAAACCCCCTAGGTAAATTTAATGGATTGTGAAAACCCTAAAGTTTAGGGTTTAAAGAAGATTAAAATATAAAAGAAAAGAAATGAATAATCCCATGACTAAATTAATAGCCATAGGATAGGGAAAAGAAATTGTAGAATTAGATGAAAACCCCACTTTACGACAAAACGATAAATCTAACGGAGGTCCTGAGACTAATTTACCCCACCCCCTTAAGGGTACTATGCAACACATACTATGCTACCACCAGGTGTTAGGTTAAAACCCTAGCTACTAGTGCAATGGGCGCCCATTTAAAACTCGAATTATGCCACAGAAAACAGGAGCTCCTGTGTCACACAAGGCTTAGCTAGACTCTATGCTCTGGTCAAACATTGCAGGTAACCTACAATGTGACTACAGGTAACTTCACTGGAGCATCAATAAACGGTTTCAGTCTATTGATATTGACAACAACTGGGTCACTCAGTCCGTTGGTTCTAGCTATACGATAATTCGTTACCGAAATCTTGTCCAAGACACGGTAAGGTCCTTCATACTTAGGCCGTAACTTCTTACTCAACCCCGCCGGTACATTCTTTTGCTCTATGTTTAGCATAACCAGGGTTCCTGGTTTATACTCGACAGGTGTAGCCTTGGTATCGTACCGCTCCTTGTTAACCAAAGCTGCTTCCTGCAAAGCCTCGTGGGCAATCCGCCAGGCTTCATTAAGCCGAGCCAGCAACTGGCTTCGTGCATCGCTGTAGTTTTGTGTGGTACCTTCTTCACCAGGAAGCTGGAAGAAGTTATCTAACGGATACCGGTAGTCCCTACCAGTCATCAAGAAATAGGGCGTTTCCTTTGTAGCACTATGAATTGTCGCTCTATAAATGGATAGGCCCCATGGCAGGTAGTCGTCCCAATCGGACTGGAAGCAATTCACATACTGAGCTACTAGGCTTCGAAGCGTACGATTAAAGCGTTCCACTACGCCGTTCGTTTGCGGGTGATATGCAGTAGTTCGGAGTCGCTCTGAACCACTCGCGTCCACCAACGCCTTCATGAAAACAGACATAAAGTTAGGCCCTTGATCTGTTAGGACTCGAGTGGGGACACCCCACCGAGCTACGAAGCCATTAAAGTACCAGTATGCCGTAGTTTCGGCCCGCTCATTAGGCATAGCGAACGCCTCCGCGTAACGCGTGAGGTAGTCGACTATGCACAGGACGCAGGTATTGCCGCGATTTGTCTCCTTCTGCGTGAAATGCATTACGTCCATAGCGACCACGTCCAATGGCCGCCGTACCACTACCGTATTCTGCATGGTAGCTTGATGTCGACGAGGACCTTGACTAAACTTGGCGCAGGATTTGCAGTTAGCAATATAGTCCTCGAGATCCTGTGACATGCGCGGCCACCAATACTTGGTTTCTAAGCTGGCCATGGCATTCTGTTGGGCACGATGCCCCCCTGTCATGAAATCAGAATGCACTTCCTTCAGCAAATTTTCTCGTTGGACTTTCGGGACAACTACCGTAGGAAAGGGTAACCCTCTCCTTTCTGCGTGCTTATTCAAGTGCCAACGATATAGCACCCCATTACGTATGAAAAAGGTAGAACGCAACTTTCTAACCTCTTGAGCTTCCTGTCGGTTAGCCGGTAACCGCTTTTGCTCGAGAAAATCCAACAAAATCGCGAATTCCTCTTCGTCTCGAAGTTCGCGTTTCCAAGTAAGCAGGGTCGGTGGGGCCGGGAGGGCCGCTGTCAAAGCGTACACCTCCGGAGGGTACATAACCGCAGTCGCTTCGTGTTCACTGTCCTCGGGTTCATCGATCGGGTCGAGTCTAGATAGACAATCCGGTCCTACATTCTCTCGACCCGGACGATATTCCACAACAAAATCAAATTCGAGCATACGCGTAGCAAACCTGGCCAGTTTGCCTTGTCCCAAGGCTTTTATGTTATTCAGTAAGTCCCTTACTGCTTGATGGTCTGTGCGCAGGACAAACTGCTTAACGGACAAGTAATGCCGAAACTTCTGGCAACCCCATAACGCTGCGAAGGCTTCCATTTCCGTAGCGGAATAGCCTTTCTCGCCTTGGGTTAGGGTTCTACTAGCGTATGCAACTGGCCGCTCGCGTAACACTCGCGGTCCATTCGGCTTGTCCAGGCTCCGAGGAACAGAGAACTGTTGCTCCAGGATAGCTCCGAACCCCCGCTTACTGGCATCGGTCGAGACGTAGAAAGTTTTATCAAAATCGGGAAAAGCTAGGACAGGTGCCTGGGTCAAATGCCTTTTGAGTTCCTCAAAGGCTTGCTGGCAAGCGTCGGACCAGACAAAGGGTACCCCTTTCTTCAACAGGTCCGTCAGTGGCGCTGCGACTTTGGCATAGTTCGAAACGAACCGCCTATAATAGCCGCACATCCCCAGAAAAGACCGAATGCCTTTGACGTCTTTGGGTGGGCTAAGCTGGGACACTGCCTTCACCTTGTCCGGGTCAACGCTGATGCCATGGCGGCCCACATAATGGCCCAGAAAGGGCACCGCTTCCCGTGCAAAGCAGCACTTCTTAAGCTTGATACGCAGCCCATTTTCCCGTAAACGCATCAGGGTCGACCTGAGCATTTTCAAATGTGAATCCTGATCTGTCGATGGAATCAGAACGTCATCTATGTACACTGGTAAGTCTGTCAAGACTTTTTCCATTAGCCGTTGGAACGTTGCGGGTGCGTTACACAACCCGAACGGCATGACGTTCATATGGAAAAGGCCCATGTGTGACACAAAGGCTGTCTTTTCACGATGTTCTGGATAGACCTCGACTTGCCAGTACCCTGCTGCTAAGTCAATAGTCGAGAATATGACGGCGCCCTGGAGTTGATCCAGGATTTCGTCAATCTTGGGCAAAGGATAGCTATCCTTTTTCGTAATTTTGTTTAGTCGTCGGTAATCGATTACTAAACGTGTAGTGCCGTCCTTCTTGCCGACCAGAATACAGGGTGAGGACCAGGGACTGGTAGAGGGTGAACAGACCCCCTCGTCCAGCATTGCACGGATATGCTTTTCGATCTCGGCCTTGTCCTTGGGATTATACCGGTAAGATCGTCCTTTCACAGGACCCTCTTTACCTGTATCAATGACATGCTGGTCGACTTTGGTCCGACCCGGGTTACCCGGTCGGGCGACCACGTCATAAAATTCCACCAATATATCCCGTAATTTCGCTTTGCCTTCCTCATCTAGGATCATGGAGTCGAAGTCAACGTTCTCGTCGACAAATTGTTGACGCTCTTCCAGTGAGGGCATAGGCTGCGAAGTCATTTCGTCAGCCGAATAATGCAGGTCGTTAAAGGCCTGCAAGCCTTTATCCGTTAACGCTGGTGGCTCCTCGTAACCCCATGTCTGATCGTTCTGGGCTACACACACAGTGGGGTCAACCCACCGTGGAACTGGTATAGCATTACCGACGCTATTGACCATAGGAACTGTATCGCCTGGATGGTAGGGCTCTAGTTTCTCGACCTCCGTAAGGGCATGTCGCAATTCTTTTTCCTGTACCTGAGTCGCTGGGTGAGTCGCCCACCCAGTTAAATGAGGGTGAATCTGTGCAAAGTTCACTCCTAATTCGGCCGCATAGCGGAACCCTTGTCGCTCGGTCACCGTAGTGACTGGTTCTGCCTGTCCTAGGGGTAGCCCCTTCGGTAACTGCGCCGTTCTGTCCAAAGGATTGTAAACTTTGATATAGTTTACTTGAGAGGACACTTCCAGGACTCCAGGTACAGGGTAGACCTCATAGTCTACTAAGACCTCATCTGATGGTTCAAATACGACTGCCTGGTTTGTAGCAGGTTTTGCTGCTCCGTCTAGCCAACAACGGACCGGAACCATAACCTCAGATCGAGGAGGTAGCTTGCATGTCTCCCTCATGCAGTAATAGACCGTACACGATACGGCTATGCTAAAGCGGTTAGCTAACGCTTGCAGGTCACCTGGGGTTAGCAAGGGCACCTTCTTCTTGTCACAGAGCAGAAGGTGTTGATGGGGGAAAATCACCCAGTTATGATCCGCCTGGAAGTCATAGCCAATAATGAAATCCTGTTGCAGGCTGTTCGTAACATTAAAGGTATATTCGTACCAAACGCCGTACAACTTAAACGAGATCTTAGTTGTACCCAATATAGCTAGGCTCCGGTCATCGGCAGCCGTGGCTACTTCAGTAGCCTTTGTTTCGTCCAGATGTAAACGCCCATTAACGTTAAGCTGGTCGAAAAATTGCTTGGACATCAGGCAAATATTAGCCCCTGTGTCCAACAGGGCGAGAGTCTTGATGCCCTTCACCTCCACTATAACATACGGGCTTTTCTTCAGAGCTATATGCGTACATTGGGAGACGAAAAAGGGCACAGTCCCATTCAGAACAGAAAGTACCGCTCTGTTTAGGTGTTTATTTGGCGCTGTGGGTTGCCCACTAGCTTCCTCGTTGTCACTTGTTTCCGCCTCCAGGTTAAAGTCGGTTCGTTGGCCGGGGGTAAGAGCAGCTCGCAGCTGTTCTTCTAGGTCCCAGATGCCATACTTATCTCCAATATCAGTAGAAGTCACTTCTTGCTGATTTACCGTGGCTGTATTATTTTCCGATGGATTCGTAGTTGTACCTGCCACTTCTGATGGTGTCACTATAACGTCCGTTTGCTGAACTGTAGCGCCCTCCCCCTCAGCGGAAGTAACTTCCTGCTGAATAGGCGCGGAGTCCTCGTCCAACGGTGTACTGTCCAGTACTATAATCTCGTTCGGGTCATTAAGTCGTACGCCACGTCTGCCTTTCCTAGGCTGTGGGGGATCCTCGGACCAAAGGGGTTGGTCCGGTTCACGGAGTACTCCCTTTCGTTGGAGCTCCAGTGTACGCTCATAATCCTTTTGGGCAAATTCCGCTAAGAGTTGTTCAAACTCTTGCATGGAGTGGCGTACCTGGTCCGTCACGGACATTACGTTCACGGACAATTGTTGGATCTGTTCCCCAATAGACTGGGCTACTATCTGGGCCTGTTCCGCGGCTTGTGTCACTACTGCCCAGCCATGTCTAATAGGCGCGTAGTCCTGAACTTCTAGCAGAGAAAATCTGTTCTGGGTGGGAACCGCTGCCTGCTCAGTACCTGAGGAGGCTTTCGACTTCCGAGTTACTTGTTCCCATTCGCCGTCCGTGTCTTTTCGAAGTTTTAACGGTGTAACTGGTGTACCGCCAGTACCGTGAACTTCCACAGGGGCAAGAGTTAATCCTGAACCCTCTGCTTCATCATCCGAGGCGTCACTTTCCGTGAGTTCTCTCCTTGTTGGATTATTGGCCGTGGCCCATGGCTGCAAGTTGCCTCCCCGTTTCGGTGGAGATGCGTCAGTAACCACTATTCTAGGTGGTTTTCGTTTGCCCGCTGGAGTCTCCGGTACCACCTGGGTAGAGGTAGAAATGCCAGCTACTGGGGTATCCCCAGTGCTTACTGATGAAAGCCCATTACCCGTAGGTTGGTTGTCCCCAGGGCTTTTAGCTTGCTCCCCATTTACAGGGGCCTGGTCTTCCCCAGGGCTTTTGCGATGAGCTCCTACCTCAGGCTGGTCCTCGGTTTCCGACAGAGTCCAGCGCCGCAACGGTACTAGAACTCTAATCGGATCTGTTTGAACCTCCTTGGATGTTGAGGTCTTACGTTGCCTCCGAGTCGTACCCGTACCGGGTTGCCTGGCTCGGGTTTGAGCGGCCATGACTGCATTATTTTCTTGCCACCTCATGGCTTTTCGGATGCTGTTAAGCATGTTCCACTCAGTTCCCGGTGCCCGTTTCCATTTCTTCCGTTCAGGCACGTTATAATTGCGTTCGGAGGCTCCTCCGTCCCCGAAGGGCTTTACTTCCTTACGCCATCTATTCCAATATTTGTATGGCCGAAGGTTACCTTCGCCATCATAGATGACGTCACCCCCATCGGGGAAACCACCGTTAGCCAGGACCACTTCCTCAGTGGGGAACCATTCGGCCCGTCGTCGCACCTGCTTACAGGTTTTACATGGGCACTTCCATGGGTTCACATCCTGGTCTGTGTCCTTATTCAAATATAGGCATACAGGTTCCCGCTTTGCTTTGCAGGCTTTACATTTACATTTCCTTTGATTCAATGCTTGGGTCGCCCGAGCATTAAGTTCAAGAATTGGGTGAAGGTATTCTTTGTCTGGGAGGGGGTCAGCCCCTTCCAGGTGTTCGGCATCACTATCACTCTCGGAGTCACTACTCCAGATGCCGCCACGATTCCAGTAAGGGTCATTTTTAATTGAGTAAATCATGTCAACAAGATTAGTACTAGTTGCTTGCACCGCACAGACCATTCCTCCAGACGGGTTTGCCGGTGCGGGACACGGGTCCAGGTCTACTGCCCGCGTCCCGCCTCCTCGTTTCCCTGCTCTGGAAAACCTTCGTACCGGCGTGGACCCACATAGCCTCTGCTTATAGAGCGCGGCCGTACCGGCTGCCTCTGCTGCTGGCCTTGCTGGGCCTGTTGACCTTGCTGCCTTTGTGAGTCCTGTTGGCTGCGGAAGTCTTGATTCCGCTGGCCCTGATTGCGCTGGTCCCGGTCGTAGCGACTCCGGGCAGGGGGGTTACCCTCCTGATCGCGCACGCGTGTGTGGACATTACCCCGTGCCTGGTACTGGTCCTGGTTCTGGTTCTGGCCGTTCTGGCTCAGATACTGCAGGTAGTCTGGGCATTGTTGCTGTCTATGCCCCACTAGACCGCAATACCAACACCTGCCCGGTGCTTGGCGCGGGGGTGGTCGCTCGTTATTACTCTGATAACCCTGGTTGCGATTCTGGCCCTGCTGTGATTGTTGCTGCTGGTTCTGCTGACTCCGCTGGTTCTGCTGGGGTCTCCCCTGCTGAACGTTGTTGCATTGTGGACCTTGGCTTTGAGCACTAAAGACCGTAACGGCCTGTTCCCGGTCCAACTCCACCTGAACCGACTCTACGATATGTAGAGCTCGAGTTATTAGGTCGTTCTCCCGGACATGAGGCCAAAATTGGATATCCGCCAGCGGAGCAGCCATTCTAGAGCGCAGTTCAGACTTCAAGCCCCTTTTAAACTGAGCGACCACCTTCTTTTCCCGATCGAACCCAGTTTCGAACGGAAATGCTTGAACCGCTAGCAAGCGTAACGCTGCCATATAATCGTGCGGTTTTTCCTGCGGTTCCTGCATTCGACTGTAGAACTGTTCCGCGTATTGCTCCGTTGTTACTGGCAGTGGCTCGTACAATTGACGGATTCTAGTCACTAGATCCTCAAAAGTGTCAGGTGGACATGGGGTCATAGACTCTTTGACCTTATCATCTAACAATGTCCACAGGATTCTATACTTCATGTTAGAGGGTACGTCATGTACCTTGACTGTTGTTTCAAAATTAGCGAGCCAGCTGGTAAACTTGATATTACTCTGCGATCCTTGAAAGGGCCTAACCCCTTTGAAGCCTTTCAGGTACTCCCCCAGGTGCTTGAAGCTCTCATAGGATGATGGCTCTCGGGGCTCGCGAGTGTGTAGTCGTTCCGACCGTTCTCGACGGGGCGCACTGTATTCCCGTTCACGGGAATACCGGCGAGGACTCGACATCCGCTGTACCGGCGGTGGAGACTGATGGGCCCGGGACGAGGTTCTAGATTGATGAGAGTATTCCCTGCGACGGCGGGGTGATTCCCTGATTGGTTCCCTCATCTGGTCATCAGATGAGTCCAGGTCGATTATGGGCGGAGCTCTCCGTTCGTTCCCTCGACCGCGGTAGACGGGCTCCGGACTCGGATGCCTCGTCAGCGGGGGCTGTCCCATCTGATATGGGGGCTCACCCGCATTTGGGTCCTCTCTAGGAGTAGGCCACAGCCTGAGTAACTCAATACATACCCGCGGAAATGTCTGTTCCAATGCTTCCCATGTTTCCATAGGAAGCCCTGCTATCCATGCTGTCATAAGCCCACGAATCACGCTGTATTCTCTGTTGGTCATATCACGTATCCGAAACATTCCCTCCGTATCCCGTCGCGGGACCGGGGGCTGAGCAGGGACTGGGGTTGGATCCCGCAACGGGACCACCCAGTTATCCATCG
Organism: Trissonchulus latispiculum; assembly: GCA_030248195.1. Lineage (NCBI taxonomy): Eukaryota > Metazoa > Nematoda > Enoplea > Enoplida > Ironidae > Trissonchulus > Trissonchulus latispiculum. The sequence continues at coordinate 148,813 of JASAND010004538.1, forward strand.
GTCCACGTACCCGTGGTTTCCGGGCAGGTTCCGGGTCGGGGTCATTACCGCCCGACCGTTGGCTACTGATTGCTCGTTTCGGATACTTTGCCCTAGTCAGGTCTATATGCGCTGTAGACCGGAACCGCTGTACCGGAGCCGCCGGTTCACTAGGTCCCGGAGCTCTGGGATTATCCTTCTGTTGTAATTTAGGGCGAGTATATGGCAAGAATGGCATAATGCCGGGCTGGCGGCGCATAACCGTGCTGTCTGAGCCCAGTCGTGGGCGCTGCTGGAACAATTCCAGTTCCAGTTGAGTTAAAAAGTCACGTAAGTCCTTTATGTCCGACATACCGGGCAGAGACCGTCCCGGTACATCTGCGCCAGTCTCCTGCCGCCGGAGGTCAGCTCCGATGCGGGCTAGCTTGCGTCGGACATATTCCAGTTGGTCATGAATGGTTGCCTGTTCATCCCAGTCATCTTCACTGGGTTCTTCCGATATCGGAGACTGAAATTCGCCCGGGTTATTAGAGGTCCCGTCCTCATGTTGGGTATCCGGGTCACCCGGACCCAAAGCGTCTTCATCGACCTCTTGTTTTGAAGAGGCTTTATTCTTAGCCGTATCAGACCTGAGCACTGGTCTGCTAGATGCTGCACCGTCAAGCTCTTGGCTTGAGGATGCCCGGCTAGACGCTGATTGAGTAGAGGAACTCTTGCTCAATGCTGGCTGGCTTGAAGTGAGCCGCCCAAAACCATGCTGATTTAAAGGCCTTGTATCCGTCGAGTCACTCGAGCTAGTCGGATCACCCGGCTTAGCTGAGGCCTTGGACGATTTCGCAGGAGACCGCAAAACCGACATAATTACAGTTAGTCACACGTAACGTGGTCTAACTAATTATCAGTGAATACGCAACGTAGGCACTGCTCCAAAACTACCGGTAAAAATGCAGTAAAACGCACAGAAAAATTCAGAAAAACTGGATGAGATCAGAAAAATTAGTTAAAAATAAAGACCTATAAAGGAAGAGAACCTAAGAAAAAATTACTAAAAGCTGAATAAAAATAAAACTAAGGTCGTGGACTGGCAGCCTAATGTAAAGTTGGAAGTGTACCGACCAAACTTTACGAGTGGGAAACTGTGCACAAGGGTAACGTCGAACCTGGAGGAGATGTAGTTCCAGTCGACCTAACTAACCTCGCCAAACTACCTAAGTGAATCCTACCGAATGGAGTTTAACCACCGATGAGAAGCAAAGACTCAAATAGAAACCTACCCCAATTTTGCTGAAAAGTACACGCTTAAAAATATCTAACTACCTACCCAAATAACCTTAGAAAAGCCCTACTTACCGACTATACAATTCTAACACAAAAACCTAACTAAAAGAGACACCCTAAAATGGCCTAAAAATGAGACCACATTTACTTAAATTAATATGCTTGATATTGGGGCGGACCCCGAAAAACGCGTACAAATAAATTTGGATTAAACTACAGTGTAAAGAACATGGCCTAACTAGATAATAAAGCTAACGATAGAGGATGAAATACAAGATACAGAACAAATTTCTAACAGACAGAGAGACTACAATGGACAAGCTACAGTTATCTAAACAGTTGATATAATTTTTAAAAGAGCTTCCTAGAAAATACTAATTAAGAAATATTCAAGAGAAAAAGTTTCAAAGTCAAAGCAGAAAATTATAATAATACTACTACAAGAAAATTAACAGGAACGCAGCTCGACAGGATCACCCTGGAGCGTGCTAAAGTCCAAAGTGGTACCCACTTTGAACTGATAATGTAAAAGTTATAAAGCACAGCAAATACAGGGAATGATATGGGGACTCTAAAAATAAACACGCGGCCGCACAGCTTGAAAGAAAACACTAGACTGACTAAGTTTTGAAAAGTCTAAAGGAGAACTAGTTTTTGCCAGCGTGGAAGAATTTGATTGGTCCAATTTGAGACCCCCTTGACAGACTAGATGCTGGGAGAGGCATCTCGCAAAATAGACGTCTCAACAGCGCCACCTATTGGCTAGGCTGGCTGACACACATATACGTAATTTACACATAGGCACACAAAACTCAAGCAAAAGACTTTCACACATAAATTTCGCACAACACGCTTTCAATATAAATTATACACATTACAACTCACTCTTAAAAATACTATTCTATCATAATTTCAATCAAACTAATTTCACACACATATAATAATACTTTTAGAGGACTGACGTCACGCCGCCTCATTACAGCGTTCACCTACTTTACAAAATGGCGTGGGTTCGAGGCCCACCGGCGTTCCAAATTTTTTGGACCATCGGTGGTATATGAATTTCTGCTTTTTCTTAATCTCCATAACCTCGTACAAACTGAAAGATTAAACCTCTTGATGTAGCCTGCAGCAAACTCCTTCCAATATCCAAGGGAAATTTTCAAAGACAAACTACTGTGCTACTTACAACCGTAAGCTGAACTAATCAATCTGATAGCTAACTAGCTGACAGTTTAATCTAAAAGCCTTTTCAAAAAAGAATAGTGTGGAGTAGAGTTGAGTTGAAAGTTCAACTCGTTTAGATCTACTCAAGCTTGATTTTTCCCTCTTTTAACTCTTTCATGAAAAGGATCAAGTTGATTTTAACTCGGTTCTACTCTTTCTTAAAAGGCTGTAAGTTAGTGTTCACCTGTCATTGTTTCCTTAGGCTCGGACCGTTCACCCTCCATATCCACACTGTAGGTGGCGTAAGTAGTTTCCTCTCGTTCCGATTCCACTTCCGAAGACGACGGCAGACGTTTGAAGAACTTTCTTCCTTTTCGATCCGTAGTTTTGGATTTCGATCTACTTCGGCTGGAAGAAGAAGAAAGGCTTTTTCTTGAGCTTTTCGAGGGAACAGATAGAAGTATGGATTCGACTTTCCCGGGCGCCGGTTCGATGGCAGTTTTCATCGTGTTGGATTTTTCCGACGTCGAATCACATTTCTTTCTTTGTGACTTCTTGGATTTGCTTCTAGTTACTACTATTTTAGGCACCTCTTGCTTAGCGGCTTTAGCCGCAGCTAAAGATTCTCTACGCTTCATTTCTTCAAACGATTTCTGCAGACGATTCAGCGCCTGAATTATCCTGACTTTGGTGATTCTCAAATTGTACCAAATCCAGATGGCCAGCATAATGAAACCGACGCACGTTGTCATGCTGATAACGAAAGATGCTATGATTATGTCCCGTTTGATATCCTCGAAATCATCTTGCGAAGAATCAGTTGAATTGGCCATCTCCTCAAGCAAATGTAGTGTTCAAAAATGAAAGCAGGGGATGAAAGCCTAGCAAATAGTTTTTCAGCTGAATTTTTATTAAAATTTTGATTGGCATATTTTCCGTTCAGCGTTAGATGAAATATATAGTTAATTTTAAGTTTTGTTGGGCTAAAAGGGTGAAACTTCATTCAACTTACACTCACTAAGAGGCGGGCTAGCAGGTAAGCTCTGATGCTTGAGCAGCCAAAGCCAGCTACCATGCCACAGGACCAATTACAAATTACTATGTAGTTGCTATCATTAGTCTGTTGAGGGAAGACCGAATTGTTGCTTACGACATATATATATATTTAGATGTTCGTCAGAATTTACATCGCCATTGATTCGACCAGTATATCTCAGTAAAAACATTTTACAACTAGGCCCCCCCCCAAAATTGAAGAAAACAGCTAGCTATCTATCATAACCACCACCACCCCGTTTTGTTTATTAATTCTTGAAAGAAATATCACTATCCGCAATCATCGACCAGCTTAACCAAACGATCGATCAAAGTTGAACCAACCGACCAAATACCTAGATTGAATAGATTTTCCCTATCAGATCTACGTCACTAGTATATACTACAGCAGAATATAGTCCACATCGCATACCTATTACCTAGTAGGGTTGTTTCGATAAGAAATTTTCAAGGCCGGCCCGGGCTCGGGCCTACGAAGACCACCGGGCCAGGCGGCACGCTACATGGTCTAAAATGTAGTTTATCGTCTCTATGCAATTCTAAGTGTATAATATATTTAATTTTAGGTATAGACTGTTTCCGACCACATTTGCAAAATGCAAATGACTTGAAATTGTGTTGATTTTTATCGAAAATATTTTCGACCTTTGGAAGGAGGATATCTGCTGCTCATTCATTAATAGTTCGACTAATTTAAGGTGCTGGTTCGGGTTCGTGTATTTTTGGGCTTTAAAAGCGCTATTGTCGTTGAAATTTATTCAAATTTGCTACAATTACATTATTTACCCTATAAAACATGTTAGAAAAGTCGCGGCTTGAAAATTTGAGTTTTGGAGAAATTAGCTTTATTCCGCCATAACTTGCACTGTGACCACCCTACATGGATGAACTTATAGTCATTCGAATCCTCTCACCAAGACCTACAACTTTGCTCTTAGAGTTTTCTTCGATTAATTAAGGTTTAAGAGATAACAGCGAAAATTTATTTTCGAGGTCCAAAACCGGCCATTTTTCGAAAAATCAAATATTGCAAGATTTCGACAGCTTCAACAGCGCTGGTACGTCGGTCAAGTATGTCCATATTTGTGGTCCTAAAGGACATCTTAAGCCCAAAGGAGAGCTCTCTACGGTATCTCTGCCGTAGTGTTGGGATTGGCCGAAAATTTCCATGGTTGGCTTGGCTTGGCTTGGCCGGAGTTTGAAGTTGGCCGGCCAATTGGCCGTTGGCCGGCCATTGGCCGTGGGCCGGCCAACGGCCAATGGCCAACGGCCAATTGCCTGGCCGTTGGCCGATGGCCGGCCAATTGGCCGTTGGCCGGCCATTGGCCGTTGGCCGCTCGTTGGCCGTTGGCTGTTTCTTGGCCGTAAGCTATTGGACGCTCTTTAGCTATTTGTCAACGTTGGCGAGCTGGAATTTACTATTTTTATTCGTCTACCGTGCTTAATTAGGCGTCAACTTAATTAAACTTTATTTCAATAGTACAATTTACAATTTACAATATTTGTAAAAGTTTTTCCAAATATTTAGCTCCAACCCGCGATAACTCTGTTTCAATTTTGCTGGAGAACCGCAATAAAGTGATGAGACGTTCACCGCCTGACAAATTTAAAAACTACGTTGTTAGCACACTTAAAATTTGCATGCAATTAGCAAATTTAATTGTAAAATAACGCTAATAACGATAAAAATTGTCAACATCTAAGTGAAAATCTGTAGTACTGTATCTAATGTAACGTTTATACAGCAACATGTTTACGATATTATATATGCAGCAAAATTAAATTTTTCAACTCAGTTAACGCACAAAATCAGTAAATTTGAGCTTGGCCAGCACTCGGCCATTGGCAAGTCAACGGCCAACGGCCAGCCAGTTGGCCGTTGGCCGTTGGTCGTTGGCCGGCCAACGGCCATTGGCCGGCCATCGGCCAACGGCCAACGGCCAGCCAATTGGCCGAGATTTTGTCGGCCAACGGCCAATGGCTTGGCCGGCCATTGGCCAGCCATTGGCCGCACCGGTCAATGCACAATACTACTCTGCCGGCGCACAGCAGCGAAAATGTGAAATTTTGAAAATCGCAACTAGATTGTTTTGAACACGGATTTCTCTCAACTCATGCAATCAATTAAAAAAACGGCTTTACACACGTATTTCTGAGACAATTGCCGATGGCTATTTTTCATGGTTTTGCATTTTGACTTTCAGTTAGAAAGAAATAAGCGTCCAAACTTGAAAATTTTGACGAAAATCGGACAAAATTTAGTTTTTCTCAAAATCTTGAGCTTCTTTACTCGTTAAACAATTTCAGAAAAAATAGCCCTCGGGAAGACGTTTCTTTTGAAGCCGGAACTGGTCGCTTTTCGTTAGCTTTCCCACACTTCGAGAAATCCATGTTCATTGTTCAAAAATTGTTTTCATGTTATTGCAAGTCGTTGTTCAAATATCATGTTGTTCAAGCCGAACAGTTGAAATGAGACAGCTATACTGCACCTAGTTGTAACAAGCACATTCTAAGCTTTAAAATGATATAAAAATTATTGTTGAACTCCAAAAATTGAGCAAATTACAGTCACAGCAAATTACATAAAATTTGCTGCAAATACCCGAACCAGCACCTTAAGATCTGGTAGCTTGTTTCAGTTTACGGACTCATTATGCAAATGAAATAATTTCAACGTTTGTTACGATAAATTGAACCACTGTAGCAAACTTTTAAGTGCACCAAGAAGGCTGCCGTTCGATACTGAGCGTGGCGACTACATTACTGAAGTTACAGAAAAAACGCGGGACAATTTTGGAAGCATGTATGGAACTTCAAATTGACACTTTTGTAATAAAATAATACTCCAACGAGAGTTCAGAAAGCAATTTTTCTTATGATAAAACCTATTTTGCAGGAGAGCCCGGTGGGCTACAAGGCCCGGGAACAACCTACCCTAGCAGCTTAACTAACTATTATTGGGACAAGGCATGCTCAATTTACTACTATTAAAGCCTTAATAATAATGACATCTAGTTGCAAAATAAAAACGCCAGAAAAACGACATATATCTACAAAAGAAACAAAAACAAAAAGACAGATTGCAAAAAACTCACATTCACAACCATTATAAACAGTGCAACAATCAATGTACCCATAAATTCTGAAAATGAAAATTTCTGAAATTTCTAATAAATAATATATACTAAAACTTGAACGAAAACATGAAATTATGACGACACAAATCAACAATAAAAGTGCATCTAAATTTTTAGTTAACAACTAGTTATATACACTCCGATCCGAATCGCTTTCTGCTAAACGTTAACATAAAACCCTGGAGACGCAGTGTGAAGTGAACATTCCCACAACATAAAATTATGGAATCATTTCACCAACAAGCAACATTAGATACAAATATATAAAAATTACACATACAGTCATTACATATGTACACATTGCAGGAACAAGACATTCTAATATAAGTAGAATATACATAATAATAAAAATCTACAAATTACTGTAAAACAAGGGAGAAACAAGCAAACAAACATACAGATACAGAACCACTAAGCAAAAACTTGCTCTTCCTGCTTGAAAACAAACAAGGGTTCCACAATAAAAGTTTCTAAACACATGTAATTTATGCTTTTTCTTTAGAAATTCAACTGATTAATTTAATATATTTTTGTAAATACAAATTAGAGTAATCTAAGACTGGGAAGCATTACAGCATTTACGCAGCATTTAAATGTGTCATAAACATGCAATTTTTTCAAAACTTAAATTGAATTTGGGGCGACAATCCACCACTTAGAATCTAGTGAGCCTCACCCTACAAATGAGCACCCGATATAAGCAACGCTTCGCAACACTTTGACCACCTACAAGAAAACATTCAAACTTAATTTTTTCAAAAATATTAACGTTTTACAAAAACTAGACTTATTTTTCAACACACGCAAAAGTAACGTTGTACACTTAACATGAAGGCAACGAACAGCTAATTATTATGGATAAGAAAGAAAAGAACATAAAATTGTCCAATCAAGCAAGCCTGGTTAAAGGGCTGCTTCAGGTTGTAATGAGGTAATGGGTAATCTTGCTCAATAATTGAAACTTGAAGCTATAAATCAAAAGCAGCCACGCTGTTTGACAGTAGTTGCCAATTGCAGCTGGAGGAATTTCTTCCACAAAATCACATGACGCGCGTTGACGCCAACAGTTAGACAGAAGTCTGTTTTCCAATTGATGCTGAGCCACTCGAGGAAGAAGGAGCCGTGGAACTGCTAGATTTCACTGAGGGGGCCAGGGGGGCCAGTCGCGCGTCAGCCACCGAATCATACTCATGCTGAGGGAGGGCAGAGGGGGGCCCCTTTTCAGAGGGCGGGGGCCCTTCGTCCTCAGAATAGTTCACATCCGAGTCCTCAATGTCACAGACTCCGGACAGGTCAAAGGGCTGAAGGGTCGGATCCGAATCCGTGGGCCCGTCGTCCCGGAACGAGCTGAGCGAACTGGCCGGATAGGAAGCCGTCTGATCGCCTGCTGGGTCGGCCATTTGGCCGGTCGCCGGGTTATTGCCTGAAAAGGCGGCTAGTGGGAGATCCAGACCACCCAGGTTGCGTAGGTCGGGGAGTCGCCTGTCCAGGGAAAGCTGGGGCGCGGGTGCGGGGAATCCATAGGGATGCCCAGTGGAGGTGGGCCCGTGCTCATCCTCTGATTCGGAGTCATCGGTTAGGGCAGTTTCACTGTGAATGGCCGCCGGCGGGGACAGCAGTTGACGGCGTTCCAGACCACCGCTGGACGTGCCTGTAGGCGGGGGACCAGCTCGAAGCAGTCGATTTCTGGTCACACCTGGAGACTGATGATGAGATGGTCCCTCAGCCGTCGGTGAAGCCGGAAGATTCCCCTCCGGGGAAGAGGGGGCAAATCGCTGCAGAGCCAGCAGGTGTCGCCTAACCTCTGGACTGAAGGCCGGATCGCCACCCCTAGGAGGGAGTAGCGGGGGTGAGCCTCGGTCAGAGTCGCCCTCGGTTCCCCCAGGCACATACTCCGAGTCAGTTTCTTCCAGCTGGCAAACACCAGCTGGCAGAGGACCATCAGGGTCCCCGTCTTCAAAGTCACTCACAGCGCCCATATTCAGACCGGACAGCTGACTGACGGCCTGGAGGGGAGGGGCGCCGCCGCTCCCGCCAAACTTCGGCTCCAGGGTTGACTTCCAGTCGGCATAGTTCCAGTGATAGGCTGAAACAAAGAAGAAAATAAGACGGTCACCGATTGTGTTGAAAGCAAAAACCATTTCAAAATTTTCAAAGAAAGCTATGTCTGCGCAGAATTGATATTATTTGGTTGCATTAATGACGCACTACCGTACACAATACGTCCCCGTGGTTGAATCTATTATTGCCTGTTGTTTTTCCAATACAATATTACGTAGTTCGATTGGATGAGTTTTTGTAAAGCTTAGTTAAAAGTGCAGCTCTCAGCACCAGCACGTATTGCGCAGAATTTCTTGGATTTGATTGAGTCCTGGCGAATTTAAATTTTCCAGACTCCATCTCAGGTTATAGAGTAGTCAAAATTGCGTGCTTCAATTGACCAACTATGTCGAATACAAAACGAAACGTACAATACGCTTGAAACTGAGAGAAATATGCATGCAATAATTGGACTGATGGGACAAAAAGAACACCGAAGTAAATAAGACAGAGATGCAGACGACAGTTAAACTAAAGAAATAATGCTAAAGGAAACAATTGGTGGCCAAATAAAATATCATTGAAGAAGCTTATAAGGAAAAGGATAATAAGGAAAAGTAGAAACCGCATAAAAGGAAACTATTAACATGTTCAGAAAGTGCTGTACTAAGATAAACAGTAGTGTTACGGTCACGGTCACGGTGATAATGGAAAATTAAATATGATATATACTAGAAAGGACAGAACTGCACAATTTTGCATTCAGTACGAAACTAATGTGCACAAAGATTCATGCAGCCTCAGAGTAGAGTTGGAGCTCTGTGACACAGTCATACCTTTCGTGAAAGTATTCGTGGAAAAGTTCCGTCCGTCTGCAAAGTAACAGTTCAAAAATTCAAGAAAAAGTTTGGAGAAACATTTTAATTCTCTTACATTACATTTGATTTTCGCACCTAGTTGAACAGGAGGACACAAGAGTGTACCTTGCCCTACATCAAGTGTTTGATAAACATTCGCGTTCGATAAAAAAGAACCAATTCAGGTTCGATACGAATTATAATACTCCTTCTAGCTTGGTAAAACTGTAGCCTCAGTTGCTCAGTTTGGTAGAGCGTCCAAGCGTTAATCCGGACGTCCTAGGTTCGAATCCCACCTGAGGCCCAAATGTTCAGGGTCCAATGTGCTGATGGGACTTCATTTCTTTCATAATTCTTCACGGAACAAATGAAAAAACCGTAAAAGTAGCAGCATCAATTTTTTCAAAGCTTTTGGGGTTTGAGCAGAAAACGAATGCTTAGGATTTCTCTTTAACTTGAAAATCTTTTGCTGAGAAGTAATATTCAGTGGTATATAAATTCAGAAGGAGAAATAACCTCATCCAAATAAATAAAAGAAGTCCAACACCAAAAGGTCTAAAGTCTGTCTAGTTCCGATAGCCACAACCAATCAGTACCAACAAGATAGAAAACTTCAGATCGAAAGAAAGCGGAGATTTAAAATGGCATAAATCCATTTAAGTTCAACTACAAATTTAGCTTATTACATAGTCATAATCTGCGTACAGTTTTACAAAACCTACTGCTTTTAGGATCATCCTCTGTAAGACATTGAATACTGTTGGGTATACTCTGACCTAGATCATCCGTCAAACGACACTCTGAAGACATTTCCGGAAATCCAGCGTCTAAAAAAGACACCATTAGATTAAATAATCAACCAACCAACCATTAAGATTAAATAATCTTCAGATAAATGATTAGAAAAATTCTTCAACAAGACAACTTCCAAAATATTTTAACTGTCAGTTAAAGTTTCTCATCGAAAAAATTCTAATGCCAAGAATTGTATTTGCCAAAAAAAGAAAATCCACAAAAACAAAATCCCAACCTTTCAGATTAGCTTTCAGTCGTTCAATCGAATCAGCACTGAGCAGGCCGGTCAGTTTGTCCGGACGCCGGGTGGACTCTCCATCCGAAGCGGACAGGGAAATCGGAATTCGGCCCGCCGCTCCGATCGGTTTCCCGAAAGTTCGGGTCATATCCGTTTCCGAGTACTGCGAACTGGCCTCCAAGTCTTCCGCCGCACTGCCATAGTTTCGGGCACAGTCGATCAGATTAGAGCTACCGCCCATCCCAGGAGCCCGCGGCGGGCAACAAGGCGGCGGGCTGTCTCCGCCACAGCTATCCCGGTCCGGCTCATTGAAGGAGAGCGGTCGAACCTGAACCGTAGGAATGCCCGTAGAGAGAGCTGATTCCAGGTTGCTTAGCTTAGACCTAACTCCCACCCGGCGTGGAGGGAGGGGTGGGGGCGGCTGATAGATCTCAGCGGGTGCGGCTGCCCCACCAGAGCCCCCCGGTGGATGTGGGCCTCCGAAATGGGGCCTGTCCATCATCAGGGTATCCGATTCGTTGTTATTGGCGCCTCCGCCTTTGCCCTTCCCCCCTTTCCAGTACTTCTTTCGTTTCCCGTAGCGGTTCAGCATACGTCGCCGATTGTAGCGTCGGCAGCACCAAATCAGCAGGCCGGCACAGCCCAAAATCAGCAAAATGACCAAAGAAATTATCAATACTTCAAACCAACTGATACCCAGCGGGCTGCCCAGAACCCTTGGGCCCTCATGGACTTGTTCATCGCACAGCTTCCCACCCCACCCCCGATCACAAATACACAGAAAACTGCCGGGGACATTCTGACAGCGGCCGTTTCGACAGGGAGTGCTCAGGCATTCGTCGAAATCTCCGGCGTCCTGACACAGTTTCCCGGTACGCCAGGACGGGCAGTGGCAGAAGAAATCGTTGTAGCGATTTTCACAGGTGGCTCCCACGGAGCAGGGACTGGACAGGCAAGGATTTAGATCGATGTCGCAGGTTCTGCCTAAAATACAACAAAGTTTAAGCTTAAGCATAAAAGCTACAGAACAAGATAACCCTTAAACATCCTGGCAAAACGTGGCATTTGTTGTAGAAGCCCTTTCCCTTTTGGAAAATACTTGATCGGCGATGCAATAATATAAAATAGAAATTATCAACCACTTAAATAATTAGAAATAGTTACACATTTTATCAAACTTCAAACAGCACCAATTACCGATCAGCTAAGAATGGCTATCATAATGACTGCTCGATTGCAGGCATAAAGGATTGGAAGGAGTCAGAGCAATGGATAAATAGGAGGATAAATACTCCAGGATAAATAGAAAAGTCAAGTCATAAGATTGTATGGTGTTTGGGTGTATAGATGTAATCCTAAATACTAGGCATGGGCACGGGTAGTCGGGTACCCGGGTCCTGCTTCGGGTACCCGATATCCAGTAAAAACCGGAAAAAACCGGATAAAACTGGGATTTTCCAGTTTACCCCCCTCCCCCCACAACACTCAAAAATTTTAAATTTGACGAATCGAGCTAAAATTTGGTAGGGTAGGGTTTTCAACCATCCAGAGCTCAAATATGGCAAAGTTTTCATTAAGCGAAATTCTATATTTTTTCCATTTTAAACGGAGACTAAGGCAACCGTAAAAGTTTTGACCCCCGTTTTGCTGAACAGTTGCATATAGCAATTTTTGGGGATCAGAACAATAATCTGAAATAAGTTTTTCGATCGGTTTTCCGTTAGCTCCGTATAAGTTCACTTTTGAAGCTTACAAGCTTAGCTCATACATATGCAGAACTAACAAAGCTCAGAATAAAAAACTGATTTTAAATTTGTGTTCTATGTCCCCGATAACTCCGATAATTTTTGAGTGGTGGAGGGGTAAATCGTAAAGATCCACGGATTCTTGCAGAACAAGTTTATGCTGAAGTTTACTGTGACAATATTGAATATTGCTCGACAAATTTCCCACAGCAGATATCATTACTTCAGAACGGTCCCTAATTGTAATGAGCATAGAATAGAAATGGGTCTGAGCTTTCATAAATCAGTCCAGTTCACTGAAAGTGATGATTTTAGTCAAATTTTTTGAGGAACCATAATCGATTGCATGTCGGAACTACGGGTACTTGCTTGTTTCTTTGACATATTGGCTGCTTAAATAGTTTGGAAAGACTATCGAGCACGAGCAAATATGCATTCGATACATTGACCTGGTATGAGCCCTTCTATGGGACTGAGAAAACTCGATATTCGCAACTTTCCTTTCTTTACGGCTAAAAAGAGTTGAATTGAACTCGGCCTTTAACTCTGCTCTACTTTTTTCCAGTCTAGACTAATGCACCTTTCAATCAGATCGTCCATTTTTATAAAATCTTAATGATACAATATTCTGCCAGTTTTCTTGCTTAATGGTTTTGTAACATAATTGCACTACGACTTTTGATAAATTTAACATTCTTGAAAACAGAAACGCTAAGACATATTTTTTAAAATCGTGGTGAACACAGATTTCTTGATTCGAAGCCAGTTCGCGAATTGCAACCTCAAGGTAACTTGTTTAGGTAAAGTTTATATTAAAATTTAACCCTATGCCAATGGAATTTTTGTAAATCAGTCGTAACTCTTCATTCCAAATTCAGCTGACCTCTTTTTTACCAGAAAATATTTTATTACTATATATCAAACAGTAGCTTAAGCAAAAGCTAACTAAAGCTAAAACTGTACAGATTTTTACAGTTCTATTGAATTGTGTAATAGTTTGAGTCCATTGTCACAGTGGGACTGCAAAAATTTTGGTTATGGTACCAAATACCAACATTTTTCGGCATCAGTCACTCTGCAAGTTAAATTTATAAAAGAATTAAGCTGAAATATGCCGCAAAATTGTTTCATTTTAATGGCAAACAAAAAATAAGCATTAAAATTGCAATTTTGTTTCCGGGTACCCGACAACTGCTCGGGTACCCGGGTAGCGTTGCAATTACCCGACATAGGGCTTCGGGTAGTGCCGGGTACCCGGGTCCAATTTTTTGGACCCGTGCGCATGCCTACTAAATACACTGGGCTTTTTTACTGGGGGGGGGGGGTGTGCCCCGCACTTTTCGGGTTCCCGCACCTCACTCGGTCCCACTCCCACAGCTTTGGGCTCCTCCTACTCACTATAAGAAGCCCTTGGTCAATTTTCACAATTTTCCGGCTTCGCTGGGATGGGATATTTTGGTCAAAATTGTTCATTTTGGTACTAAAACTTGATTTTCGAGAGCTTTTTAGCTTAGTTATAGCAGAATATAAAAAGCAGGCTATTGTTACCGTATTTTTAACATTTTAAAGCCCTTTGATCTCCCCCAATTTTAGCCCCCCGCCTCACTTTTTCGCCTAGAAAAAGTCCAAATACAGGCCGCCCATTCTGCATAAGTTAACAGCAGCTAACTGCACACTCCATTTACCAGTAAATCGCGATCGACACTGGCAGGTGTATCCCCCGGAAGCATGCGGAACACAGGTGCCAAAATTCTTGCAGGGCTGCATACTACATGGGCCTTCCAGCCACGCTTCTTCGCAGCCGTAGCGAACGTTGTGCAGCTGTAGACTGGCAGCACTCTGCGGCAACTCAAATCCGTCAATGGAAATTCGATTCAGACAGCCGGCCAGCCCATTTCGAACATCCAGAAACCCGTAACGTGTCGGATGTTCCACGATCTCGGCACCGAAATACATGAAATCACTGCCGTCCAGATTCAGTACATCATGAGTGCCCGGAGAACGGCCTAGAAAAACGAATGATATAAAGTAATGGCCTTGAAAGCATAACATTAGATTCCAAGAAAACTTAAAAATAAAGTTTGACTGGCTGCGGAAAAGCTTATTAGGGATAAAACAGCATTGGGCATGTTTCCAAGAATTTTTTGCGATTGGACACAAAACTATGCAAAAGAAAAAGCCACGAACTCAATCTACCATAAAAAATTGAAAACAGTTAATTTAGTTTACTCATTAAATGATATTCTATCTACCTTCTGTTACAAACTTTCCATCCACCACCAATTTGGCGTATTGACCGCGACGTGTCACCAGAACATGATGCCACTGGCTGTCAGCAATATTGATATCTTCAATCGAAATCTGACCTTCACCGGAGCCACAGTTAAATCGATAGCGAACAAAACCATCCTCAACCTAAAAACGTAAAAAATCAGAAAATTGACACCTAAGAGTAACAGCAAGAATCACATTACTGTTTCAGTAATTACATTCAAAATTTCAAATTCAACTAAAAAAAATCAAAGTCACTGACCAAAACCCAATTGCGATAAAAATTTGGCGAAAAACTAAAAACTTTATATTTTCCGTGAATGAAACCCGGAATTCCGGATTTTTCCGGATTTTCGAGATCTCGGGTTCCTGAGGATTCTAAAAATATATACATTATATACTTCTGTAAACTTTCTTTACCTCCAAAAAGTGATAGTCAGTTAGACCCTTCTGAAACATGATGATCCCGTCTCGGGTCATGGTTCGAACATCCACAGCCAGCTGCAGTCTTGACTCCACCGGCGTTCCCAGCAGGTATCGAGCGTAGCCTCGACCACTGAACCGAAGGGCAGCGTCTGAAATAAAAAACCAGTAAATAATAATAATGTAAATTAAATGTAAATTGAATGCAACAAAAACAGAATTCTATACACACTCGAAACCAGCTGCGGCGTTACAAAAGATCCTCCTAAGGCAAGGAGAGCGCCAAAAATCTGCTTAGGTGGTCATCCAGGAGAATTTAGTTCAGGGCTGTTGCGCGGGGTTTTCCAAAAAATAGGAACAAAAATAGGAATTTTGCCATCAAAAAATAGGAATAAATAGGAACTTTTTGGTCAAAAAATAGGAAAAAATAGGAATACCCAGGCTTAAAATTGAAGGCTTAATTTGTTGTTTTCAGGAGAACGAGCAATTACTATACCCTTAAATACCTTTGATACCTTTCAACGAATTTAAAATTTAAAATTTAATTTTAATTTAATTTAAAATTAAATACCTTTGATACCTTTAAATGAATTTTAAATGTCCTGAATTTTTAACTCTGATTGTGAATTAGACGTACGGTGGTGTCGCAATCTTTTGGGATTCGAACCACTTACAGGATATATACTTACTGTATAATCGGTATTGATGGGCACTGGATATCAGACAAAGCAAAGAAAAATTAGCAAAGTTTTGACAAAAATTCAAAACTTTAAAAAAATACATTTTTCAAAAATTTCAGTGAAATTTTTGTTGAAACCAAGGCTGTGGCTTAGCTGTATAATATAAATTCACAGCGTACCGAAAAATTGACAGAAAAATTAAGTTTAACTAAAAATCGAAAAATTTTCTTTAAGTTAAGCTTGGAATAGGCGGATAACCGGATATGAAAAAATATCCAGTACCATCACTAATAATCGGATTAATATTTGAAGCTGAAATATTTGACCGGTCGGCCAATCTGACCGATTTTTGGGTTTAATCTGGGTTTAACCAGGGATGTGCACCGGAAGGGACATCCGGAAAAATGGTTTTTTGTTTTGTCCGCAGCTTTCGAAAGAACTGGCTGGTTCTTTGGCAAGCTGGAAAATTTTTGAAAACTTAGCGGGAAAAAATGAAAATTCCCAAAAACGTTTGAATGATTCCGAAAAATTAGCAAAATTTTCTAAAACTGACTGAATTCATTTATATATTGCTTAAAAACCGTTTCAACCCTTAAAGTTATGAAAATTTGTCGACTTCTAGCCTGCACTTTATTTCTGAAACGACAAAAACTTGTGGTCTTGTGCGCACTCATGCTAGCGACAGAAAGAGAAAATTTACTGAAAAGGATCAGATAAAGTGCTCAAGAATATTGCTACTAAATCTCATTTCACAAAAATTGCTATTTTTGCTGGGAACCCCGACCCCAGACCTACTAATTACTTATTCTCTAATTCGTTATCTTTGGGTTGGAATCTACCATTTCTAAAATGGTAGAACTAAAATACTAGCACCCATGGTTAACGTATGAGTAAAGCTAGTGTGGATGTGTAACGAGCACAGCATATTCAAAATTCAAATGACGAAGTGCGTACGTAGGCCCAATTACCAAACATTTGGGAATTTAATTTAATCCGTGCTGGCTCATATATATAAGAATTTTATAACAGGAAAATGTTGTGGCCACGGTCGTATATATAAAGCTTTTAATTTTCACGGGTTTTGAAAGTGGGGTGGCTTCGCCCCCCCCCCCCCCTAGGGAGGGGGAAGTGGGGGGGGGGCTTCCGAAAAGTGGGGGGGCGAGTCCAAGGTATGAAATACCAAAATTTTTAGCGAAAAATTAGCATTTTTAGGTAAAAACACAAAAAAATCGCTGTTTTTAAGCTTAAAATTAACTTAAGTCCATAAATTAGCTAAAAATTGAGAAAATGTTTGAAAATTTGACCTCAAAAACCTAATTTTTCGACACTTTTGAGCGACCCCCAAAAAAGTGGGGGGGATGAAAGTGCGGGGGCTGCCAAAAGTGGGGGGGCTTTCGAAAAGTGGGGGCCCCCACCCCCCCCACTAAAAAAATGCCAGAAGAATTTAGTAACCCAAAGCAAATATATGTGCCAAGGCATATAATATCTACTGTAAGTTGGAGGACTAATACGTATAAGCAGTAAAACGAGGACGTTTTAAAAACAAGGAAAACAGTTGCGCCGAAGGCGCAAAATTTTTCTAAAAAATTATATATTTTGTCATTCAAATTTTAAAGAAAGTTTTGTGTTCTGTTCAACAAAAATAACCAAGATTCCAATGAAAATTTACACTTTACCCTGGTCAAATATAAAAAATAGGAAAAAATAGGAATTTCGGCTGAAAATAAGAATAAATAGGAATATCTCGAAAAAATAGGAAAAAATAGGAAAAATAGGAACCGCAACAGGCCTGTTAGTTTCAAAGGATACTCCCGACCCAGGTTAGTAGTGATATCCACCACTACTCCCATCTTTTTTCTAAGTTAAGGGCAGCTGCGAAAGCTAAACTTTGGAGAAATCTTTCGAAAAGGGTTTAGGGATATTCTCTTTCTCACTTAGGCAGTTCCTAGACATCCTCTATGTACTCTCCTAGGAAGGAGCGTACTTAGGATAATTTTTGCAGCGCCCAGATCACCATGTCTGACCCATGGTCTGAATTTAAAACAAGCAAATCTCCACTAAAAAGGGCAAACTAAGACACATGAATAACCACAGACAAAAATACAATAGCAACGGCCTCCAGACTTGGATCCCCCCCCAGAATTGCCCCCAGAACCCAAACGTGCCCGGGAAAATAGGGTTTTGAGGATAAATTTTCAAACATTTTTCGGCTTTGGAGTATTTTTTGTTTTTTAGTTATTTTATGCTAGGTTAAATGTTACGTTAAAAATAGTTTAAAATTATTTAGCTCAGCAGCAAAAAATAGCTATTTCTAAGCATATTTTGACCCCCCCCAAACAGCTGCCAGACCTGGGGGAGGGGCGGTCACCAGACTCTCCCCACAGAAATTTTCCAAGGAAAAAGACAGAGTACTCTTTACTACCAAACTAAAACCATCATTCATATGACCTGTCACGAAGACAAGTCGCCAAATCCAACTCATTGTCAATGACTTCAAGCAACAAGCAGACTATGTTACTTTTAATTGAAACAGCAAAGCAGCATTTTATAATCTGGTTTTAACAGCAAATTATTAGCTTTCTTGCTGTGACTCATTAGCTTTGTGGCGCTTCGATTGAGGCGACGCTTAAAGTGGTGGATCGAAATTGTCAATTACTGATAAATTTTAATTACTCATATAAATTTGATATACAAGAACATTATGATGGTACTCCAGGGCATATCCAGGATTTTGAAAAGGAGAAGGTTTTAGGGTATTGTTACGGCGGGATTGAAACATTGGGAAAAGGGAATTTTTCAAAAATTTCTTCTTTCGCTGGGAATACCTGCAAAAACAATGAAAAGTTATCACAAAGGCAAAACCAAAGTCCGAAGCAGGAGAGAGCTAGTGGGTTTTTCCCTCTTCTGGTTCGGACTAAGGTTTTGCCTCTGTCACTGCAGGCAGGAGTTTTTCATTATTTCTTTTTGGTTAATGCTTGTTTGTATCCTACCTGTATCTACGATCCGCCTGCTAGCGCGCGTTTACCTCGTTTTCTTGATGTAATGTCTGTTTACATCACACAGCAATTTGTCTATGTCGCAGCAAAAGTAGCAAACTTCTTTTACATTCTTTACACTGAAATGTTGATGAAATTTTCTTTGGTCAACACAAAAGAAGAGGACTACCCCCTCCCAAACCCGTCCCCTGGATACGCCCATGGATACTACGTAAATTCCCAATTCCCTGCCAAAAAATGTTGAGCAAGCAGTCACAATCTGAAGATTTAAAAAATATACACTGTGCGCTATGCCAGGTTGTGTGAAGGGAAATTATTTCCATATACAGCTTTATGCCTACTATTTTTCATTCTACAAATTCTACAGTATTTTATACGCGACGATACAATAATGGAATTTGGCAATTTCGCATTTTCTAGACCACCACATACGTACGTAATTTTGCTACAGCCAGAGATTTATGTCAATTTTTGCGTTCACATTGGTGATTCATCACTTATAT
The DNA here is from genome assembly GCA_030248195.1 of Trissonchulus latispiculum. Taxonomy (NCBI): domain Eukaryota; kingdom Metazoa; phylum Nematoda; class Enoplea; order Enoplida; family Ironidae; genus Trissonchulus; species Trissonchulus latispiculum. The sequence goes on from JASAND010004538.1 coordinate 167,978, forward strand.
AAAAAATCGTTAAGCCTAAAACCATTAGCTTACCGCCGCCCATTTCGCAGGCCGGGGCCAATTTACCACCGGGACAGGCGCAGGCATACTCGCCCAAATCATTAGGTATACAGAGTTGGGCACTGGGGCACGGATCCTCACTGCAACGATTCATTTTCACCGAACAATGAACCCCTGAAAAACAAAAGTACAGTAAAGTGAGCCACTAAAGCATTGTAAAACAATTAATATTTTTATAAAAAATCATGACAAAACATGCTTTTACAAAAAACATCCAATTTTACACATATTATTTTAGACGTCAAGATGGCACACATTAGCGACGCAATATTAATAAATTAATAATTCAATTAATAAATATAAGAATAGCTGTGGAATAATGGTGCAGTCCAAAACTAATTTATTACAAAACTTCGTAAAATTTTCTTTCACAAATTATTATACAATAATTAGGTTGCGTTCAACGCACCTCCATAGCCATTTCGACATCGGCAAGCAAACGTCCGCTCATGCTCGGGGAAAACATAGGCAGCCCCGTTCGGCAGTACAATCACCACATTGCTATGCGCCAGCAGGTTTAGCCGTTCAACGCACTTGCCCTGAACACAGGAATCTGGCTGGCAGACCTCTGTGTAGACGGACTCCACGGAAAGGCCTGTTTCCCGTTCCAAAACATCGCGTCGGTTATCCAGTCGTCGGCGAACAAACTTCGGCTTATAGTAGGAGCCTGCGCCGCCGCGCCGCTTCTCCACGGCAAACAAAATGTCCGTCGTCAGCTCAGCCGGATCTGGTTTCCCGGAATCCGCCTGGATTCCGCGTCGAAATTTCCGCGAATTTCGATTTACGGATTTCACTCCCAGGAGATCCAATTGAACACTGTCCGCTGACAGCACCTTAGCCAGGGCATTTTCCAACTTTTTCAAGTATCCAGTTAGAAACTGATCCGGCGAAATGGCACGTAGGCGCATCGATAGACTGAAATCTAGCATTAGGTCTGTGATTTCTCCAACTTCCAGCGTTCCCTTAGCATGCGTCTGAAACTTGCCATCACTAGCCGTTAGGTTGACCAGGTAGGTAGCCGGTCGCAGGTTCGGGCTGGCGTCCAATTGGCCCGTTCTGGGATCAATGCTGAGTAGCGATGGTTCCGGGGACGCAGAGGAGGGGGGCCCCCCAGAAAAATCGGGGGGCAACGGAACCAGGGAATAGCTGACCAAATCCAGGGGGTCAGCGTCCGTGGCTAGGGCCTGGGCCACCTGACCACCGGAAAATTCACCCCGATAGGTTCGAATCTGGGCATGAATTGGCTGCAGAACCGGGGGATGTTTGCTTTCTTCGGAGATCTGAATTTCCACCGAACATTCGGAGGCCAGAGGAGGCCGACCGGAATCCTGAACACGAACCTGAAAAGTGAGGAAAACAACGAAATTAATTTCGTAAGCACGGAACTTTTGTGTCTTATTGTAAATAAAATTTATAAATAACAGCAAGAGTACATAATAACTAAGAGTGTGACAAGCGTCAAGCTCTTAGTTATTAATTAGGCTTGGGACATCATCTGCACGATAACGGCTGACCCCCCCCCACAAACTAGATCCATCACTTCAAAGATAACTGTTTGTGTTTTAAAGCTCAAAAACACAACTACTCAGTTGGTTCAATGTGCGTCTGTTGCGAGCTTCAGCACACAAACATAGCATGCAAATTTCTTTGAAGTGATGGGTCTAATATGTGGGGGGGGGGGTCAGCCGTTATCGTGCAGATGATGTCCCCGGCCTTAATAACTAAGAGCTTGACGCTTGTCACACTCTTGATAACACCTTTATAAAAATCTGCACGTAAAGTAAGAACAAAACTTAAAACCATAAGAGGTTTCTTAAAAATATTCAAAATAAGAAAGGAAATTACAAAAATTATAAGTTTTCAGCAAAACAAACAAAAATAGCGATATTTAGTTAGCATAAAGACCACGTCATACCACAACGAAGTAAGTTTTGGAACTGATATCAGGCGGGGTCCTTGTAATCAGTCTTCCGTCAGGAGTCACGTGATAACCGCTGGAGCCCTTCCCTGTAAGACTGTAGGTGAAAGGCGGGCCCATGCCGGGACCGTCCGCATCTGTCACTGACATTGTCAATATTGTAGTATTGATAGGCGCCGACTCCTAAAGAACAACAACAAAAATAAAACATCAAATTCATATTTAACAATTTTGAATTTAATTCAATCTAAAAATTTCACGTAAGCTGAATTAATTTAACAATTTCAGAAATTTAAGATCCTATCTCCAGACCTGTACGACAGTTTTGTAGGGACAGCCGTCAAACACCGGAGCATGATCGTTTATATCCTCCACGTTAACGTGAACGATCAAATGCGAGAGCAGTGGAGGTTCGCCGCCATCTAAAGCTTCAATAACTAATTTATGGCTGGACGCCTAAAATTACAAAAAGAAAAATAAAAATTCAAAAAAGTGATGCAAAATCTTTAAATACAGTATTAGAATTTAAAGTAGGTACTACTTTTACACTTCCGTTAGAATGTTAGTAAAAGTCCTTCAGATAACCATTTTTTTCCTTTCAAGATGCTTTGATGAAAAGAACTATGAAAAATATTAAGAAGCCAACTCCTGTACGCAGTAACTGTGAGCTCAGAGCAATCTATCCAAATCACAAAATACAGCTTCATACGAACGAGACAATCTAAAACATCATCATAGCTCACTTCAATACCCCCACCCTTTTCCCGAGCCCAAAACCCCATCTAAAAAACGTAAGATTGCCATACGGTTTCCCAATCTAAAGCTTTCTTGGCAGTCAGCGTCCCAGTATCGGAATCGACAGTGAACAGATCAAATAGGATTGGAGAATTATCCTTGGCCAGACGATAGCGCAGTTTTCCCAGCCGGCCGCTGTCAGCGTCTGTGGCCAGAATCTAAAACAATTTATAACAACTTTTAGGAAATAAAGCAAATAATGTAGAAGTTAAAAGAATTAAAATTGTACAAGTTACAAATTTGACACATTTAGATGGCAATACTATAATAGGTCATATCACATTGCAGAACAATATTTTCAAGGTACTACATCATCACTACTTTTTATTCTCTTTAAGCTTTTCAGAAAAATATTAAGACAATTTAAGTCAAAACTAATTTCACACACAACTCACTTCCGCAATAAAAATAGGCGGGTTTCCGCCTTCAGCCACAGTCGCATTCAAATGTGGGGTGGCAAATTTAGGCGGATTATCATTGACATCTTCAATGCTGATGAGAATTTCGGCTTGAACCGTCAGCGCGGCACCAGACTGCGGGTCGTCTCCTTCGTCGGCATCGGATGCCTCAACTTTCAGCAGAAAGCTTTGCTGCTGCTCAAAATCCAGAGGTCCAGATACAGTAAGCTCGCCTAAAATCCACGTAATATATAGTGTAAGAAAATACAAAATGCCAAAAATAATGAAACCACATTAAAAGCACCTAATTTCCGACACTATGTATACAAACTGTTAAAATGCAAAAGCGTTAGTGTAACAAATTATTCTTTAAATTATTTAAATTGAAAATTTCAAACCCAACGTCGGGCCAAAAATAAATCAGACACACAGGAAAGCCTGCAACCTTTCTGAAAAAGACCTCAGAGCTTACACGGAATGATACAAAGAAGTTATAAATTTCAAATCTACCAGTATTTTTGTTCAACAGGAAAGGAACCGTAGAACCATTTGAAGACGGAAGCAAGCGATAGCTAATCTTTCCGTTGGCTTCAGCGTCCACAGCCACTGCTTCAATGCTCAAAACGGGAACACCAGTGGGACTATTTTCCGCAATAGAACCTTTATAAACCTTCTGGGTAAATTTCGGCGGATTATCATTGACGTCAAGAACTTTGATCACAATCATTGCTGCAACAGAAAATCAAATAAAACAAATTCATATTCGAATAAGGTTACAGCATAGTTAAAACTACTGTACATTACGTTAATTAATTAAACAAATCAGCAAAAAACCCTCCCCAAGTTAAAGCTAACTAATACAAAACAAATTCGTCCAGAAATTCTCATCCCAGAGCCTACAAGCCCCCTGTATTTCAGGATATACCAAACCAAATTACCTAATACATACCTAAAATATTTTTGCATAAAAACAAGATAGACGGAGACAGTTTCAATCATCTCTTACTGGTAGAGGTGAGGGAAGGTTGGCCCTGGTCAGCCGCCTTAACCGTCAACCGATACTCTGCCTTGGTTTCTCGATCCAGGGGCTTTCTGGCCATAATCACGCCTGTCCACTCCTCAACACTGAAAGTCTCATCATAGCTCTCCAGCAGGGAGTAACGAATCATACCACCGGCGCCTGAAACCAGGAAACATTTATAAAAATAAAAAATTTAAACTTACATCCCTTCAAATAATCAAAATTAAAATACGGACGAAGATAATATTACACACATCGTTCCGTTCTTCATAGCTCAGTTAAAATCAAAAATGTTAAAAAATACACTTGTATAGATACAAAGCTTTGGCTAATTTACAGAGCAATAAATCAAAAATAGCCCGGGTTTGGCTGGTCTCTTTTGAAGAAATATACATTTCACCATGCCTGGACAAAATAAAAGTTGACAGCAATGTTGATATAGACCGCAGCCATCGCTCCAAAACTTTGTAATAATATTTCCTGCAAAACTAAAGACTATTACCTAAATCTTTATCCACAGCCTGAACCTGAGTCAACAACACTGGCTCAACCTCATTCTCCTGTACCGCAGCCGAATAGCCCATCAGACTAAAACTGGGCACCTCATCGTTCACGTCGTCAACCAAAATCGATAGCAGGATCTCGCATGATCGATCGCCTTCATCGATTGCCCTCGCAATCAGATCGAAGTGATCAATCGTTTCACGGTCCAGAGCTCGGCTGACGAGGATGTGACCTAAACAAAATATGGACCACCATGAAGAATACCAATATTCAATTTGGATTAAACTAAACGGTAAAATACCAACATCACAGAATTACGTGCGTAGATAGTAGACAAATTAGAAAACAAATATAGTACTTCGTTTTTACCTACCTTCATCAGTAACTTCAAAGAGTTCCGAGCCGCCGGACAGTTCATAGCGCAGCACTGATACCGTATCAATATCGTCCGCTACAATCGTGAAGATAGCTTCACCTACAGGCACGTTTTCTTTGATGGTTAACGTTTCACGACTCTAAAAGCAAAATAAAACAGAAGTCACGTAAATTAGAATAATAAAGCTGCCGGTTGACCTGCCTGGCTCAGTTGTACTCAAAAATAATAGATGTATTCACCACCAAATATTTTTTTGATGTAACTTGAAAACAAAAGAAAATTGTTCACCACACTGGACCCTAAATTTTAACTTTCGCTCAGGCATAGGAAACGCAATAACAAGAATATGAGCTCAGAGTAATCCATACAAATCAGAAATGTAGATTCATACGAACGAGACAATAAAATACATCATCATAGCTCATCCTAGTCACGAATGCAGTATTCAGCTTCAAAAATAAAATATTTAAAGATAAATCATAAAAATAAATACCGTACGGATATACCTTCTCACAAACAGGATCATTATCATTCTCATCCTCAACAGTAATGTGGACAGTAGCCGTATCAGTATAGCGGCCGTCAGAAGCCAACACTGATAGACTGTAGCTTGCCTGCTGTTCAAAGTCCAGAGCTTTAGCCAAAAACAGCTCTCCGGTAGGTCGAAGGGCAAAATGACCTAAACCAACAAATAGGCACATTCATAGAAAATTAGCTGATTCATTAATTTCAGAATTGAAGGCACTTACCAAAATCTTTCTCGAAAATCTTTAATTCAAGGCTGCAATTACAAAAGAGCATGCCAAAAACGTAGCACTGTAAAATAAACTAACCAAGACAGTTGACTGGACTTAATCGAAACGTACTTCGCATAAAACTAGTGACAATTTTAAAACAACATAAAATCAGGAAGTCAGATACTCCAGTTTGTTTTCAACAAAATAGTACAGTTTTTCAAAAAATAAAAAACACATCACACACACAAGACTTATTAAGATGCAACTAAATCATCAAGTTAAATTATAAAAGCCATTCCATAGCTAATTATGAGTGTACATCAACATACCAGCCTTATTTCCCGACACAATAAAATACGTCGTTAGATTGTTAGGGGCTTCGTCCAAATCCTGAGCCTCCAGGCGGGTCAGGATGGTCCCTTCCAGAGTACCTTCAGAAACCGCCACACTGAATTGGGGATCAGAAAACCGGGGCGGATTATCATTAACATCATCCACCCGGAAAATCAGTCTAAGCCGAGAGCTCATCGACGGCTGACCGTGGTCTGACGCCACAATAATCAGGCTGTGCTGCGCCTGGGTTTCTCGATCCAGCTGACCCCGGAGGCTAAGCCAGCCCGTATCCGGATTCAGATCAAATAGGGAGCTGCTGGTTTCAGAGGGGTCTTCCGTCTCCAGATAGTAACTGACCCGACCGCCCACCCCTTGGTCCGGGTCAAGGGCCAGGGCACGAAACAGGCGGGTCCCAGAGAGTATGCTTTCCGTCACATGTCGTACCAGTGGTTCCGCATGGGTAGCCGGGTCAGCCGAGGCATAGCCAAACTGCGGCGCATTATCATTCACATCCTTAAGAACAATTCTAACTAAGGCAGTAGCATATTTCGAGGGGGAAATGTCGCGAACGCGAGCCTCAACAAACAGTTGAAACCCACCGCCGGGAGGTTGGGATTCACGATCCACTGGTGCGGCCAGAACCAAGGAACCGTCCGGGTCCAGTCGAAACGCTTCGGCTATCCGGGCAGGCTGGGCTAGCTGGCTAGCCTGGGCTCCGAAAGCGGGAGCATCAATCAGACGATATTCGACAGAATTTCCGGCTGCCGATCCCGTATATAGGGCACGAAGTTGGCCAATTTTCGTTCCAACGACACTATCCTCCCGGATGGCGAATTCGTATTCGGCCTGTTCAAAGGCAGGAATTGACTCGGAACTGGTGGTAATGAAGATTTCCACTGGGACCTCGCTTTTCAGCGGCGGATTGCCTCGGTCGGTGGCTCGGACGAAGAAGGAAAAGACTTGATTGGCTGAAAACAGAAAAACAACAGAATAAGAAGTAAATAAATAAATATGCTATTTCTATGCTTAGTGGTACTGTGACTGTCCTCATTTTAAAAACATGTTCTACAATACCAAATCTTACAAAACAAAGCACATTCTTCGATAAAAATATGCGTAGATTTCAAGGATGGGCACTGTAACTGGAAAAAAAACGGGATTTATCCAATAAGTGGGGAAAATCTCTTGAAAAATTAGCAGTAAAATTAGAAACGAAATTTTAATTTTTTCAGAAATTTTTCAGAAAAATTCCAAAATTTTTTTCTAAAATGACCTGTACAGTACTCACAGCTTATCGCGTAAAAATACGCTGAAAAGCTTAAATTCATTAAACACAGCTCCATTTTGGCGCTCCAGAAGCAATTTGAAGCCTTTGGAGATATCAGATATAGGAAAAATCGAAAAATACTAAAAACCACAGAAAAACTAGTTTGCTGCAAGCGATAATTTTTCCAGAAAAACTTAACCCTTGCAGATTCCATATTATCATATACCTAGTTTGGTCAGCTCCTTCTGTAGCACAACGGCACCGGTTTCCCGCTGTATCCGCAGATAGTCTTCGGCCTCACGCCAGCCTGAGCTGGGAACAAACAGAGAGTACTCAACGGCATCGTCAACGTCGCTGTCAACGGCAACTACCTAAAAATCAGGAAATAGAAAAACCTAGAACATGTCATAGGATAGGTTAAGAAAATGAAGTAAACGCAGGCCAGCAGGCGGATCCACGAAGGATACAAGGCGCCCATTGGCTCTCTCCTGTTCGGACTAAGGCTACGGCGTTAGTGACTGCAGGCAGACGTTTTTCATTATTTCTTTACTATCACAGGATAGGACAGGACGAAGCCTCTTGTAGACTTTAGAAAGAATCGCATGAGCTCAACAATTTTTCTTCAACAAGGTTTAGTCTGTATCGCGAATCAATGGCTTACAAGTGTTGCAAATTGGAAATCAAAACCTTTTAACTAAATGCCTAACTAAAACTGAAACTAAACTAAATCCCACGTACCCGCCAAACATTACCATTCACATTAGAAGTATCAGCCTAGGCCTGATCTAACTCTTATAATACATATCTCTGAATTGTGCAGAGAATACGACACTTACAATCAAAAGACATAATTAAACTTCCCCCACCCTTCAAAAATCTCAAATACAGTATATACTTGTATATATTTGTCTACACCAGTACACAATTCCCACACCTGTAACAGCTTAGTTCCTTTGTTGGCATTGGAGGGCACGGTAATATGATGCTGTTTTGCCAGAAACTGTGGCGCATTGTCATTCTCATTGGGTATTCCAATTTCAACCTCAGTCCAGGCCAGACTGCCGGCTGAGTCCTCAACCAGAACGGAAAAGCTGTGATTAGACTGATGCTCTGCGTCAATCGTTCTTCGGGTAAAAATGACGCCTGAAAAAATGAAACAAAAATATGAATGCAAAAAACTTATTTTTATATTGTATATACGTACTTATAAATTGTACGCAGGCCCACATCCAGGATTTTGAAAAGGGGGTGGGCCGCCCAAGGAACTATGCAAGGGGGGGGCCTGGGGGCGGAGCCCTCCAGAAGTTCAAGTTCTAGTTGCGGCCCTTTGGCGGTGCCCATAAATAGTACATCGGGTCATTGATCACGATGTGATGAGTCTGTCGTCGAAGCCGCCCTCACTCCTAGTCCAAGATCAAAGTTGGAAACGGAAAAGTTAGTAAAGCGTTTTTTCGGGTTTGGATTAGGGGCATAAATCGAATACACCGGCCACAACAACGGCCTATGTGATCAATGGTCAAGCGCCTAAAAAACTAGTGGTTTTCGTTCGGGGTCTTGGTTGGGAGTTCGGGGTTATATAGTAAATAGACTACGCTCTTTTCAACGGGTGTATTTTCAAAACCGACCGAAGCAACCACAGGTCCTTACGCGTAGAGCTTGGTTTCAACACTGAAAAATACGCGGCCATGTCGGCCGGTCAGCGGATAGACGCCGGGCCGAAGTTGTGTGGTTGAGAACGCACAATCTGTGGTGTTCTGAGCTCTATGACTTGTCATAACTCACATAGACAAGTCGCCCAAATAATGTGACAGTAAAACACTTTTATCAATCTAGGTGCTTTAACGACATCAACATTTAGCCCACTAAACTGATTTCAATTGATGTAATCGAGTAGCATTTAGTAATCAGATTTCAGTTGCTGTTAGGATGCTTTTCAGTAGTTGTCGCTTCAGTTTCGTTGCACATATGCGTACTCAAGCAATCTAACAAACGTGGCGGATCAGATCGCCAGACTATTAGCTTTTATTTTAATCTGACATTTGAAAAGTTGCAAACGAGGAGCGCATTATTGCAGCAAGGAATGGTGAAAGCGCAGACCCACCTCTATGCAGAGATAGAAAGTGGTTACGCACGTTATCGGCTTTTATCATATTTCATCCTCAGGGTCCAATAAAGCAGGAGCATCCCCCTCCCGCCCCCCCCAAAACCCTCTGGGGGGTTCCTCACAAAATGAGCAGCCTCATTATCTGATGTTCTGTACAAAAAGGAATACAAAGCTTAACACTCCTCGCTGAACTCGCTCGCAAGGACTGCATTGTTATGACACTATTAGTAGACATCACAAAATTCGCAGGGCTGTTGCGCGGCCTTCCTCAGAAAAAAGGAATAAAAAAAGGAATTTTGAAACAGAAAAAAAGGAAAAAAAAGGAATTTTTCCGATGAAAACTGGCAAAAATAACAAACTTTAAAGGCTATTTTCTTGTTACTACGCTATCGCATTTCATATTATTTTTGCTTTAAAAATTTAATCTGATAGGATAGATTCGACGAAGCCGAGCGATTTTTTCTTTTTACATTGACATCTGAAAATGGCTCCTGAAATCTGTACTGCCGCCCGTAAACTTTTATGCATATATACACAGACTCAAGGCCGCAACCAGGTGGGGGGGGGGTCAAAAAGTCTAGACTCCCCCCCCCCTTTGGGATGACAAAATGGAAAATGTTTGCTATTTTTATGGCAAAAATAACTATTTTAAAAAATGTTCGCGCCTTCGGCGCGATAATTTACTTTTTGCAAGAAACTAATGTCCAATATACTGTGTTCGGGCAAAAAATAAAAAATTTTTAACTTCTGGGGGGCTCCGCCCCCAGACCCCCCGTTGCACTCACCTTGGATCCCCTTTATCAAAATCCTGGGTGCGGGCCTGCACAGACTTATAGTGGACAGGACTATACAGTGGTGGACTTTTTAGATTTTTATGATAAGAAACTACCAACAACCATCAAAATTAGCGTTACGTAACAAAACAATACATGTGCTGAACAGAATAAAATCGTTAAAATTGGCTATTTCATGCACTCTAGAAACGGCAAAAGCTCAGCCGTTACTATATATAAATTAAATCTACACTTTTCCAGCCAAATAGACCAAATGCAATACGTAAAGCCAGCTCAAGGTATTATTAAATATATATATATATATAAATCCAAAATAAAACCGACTTTGAAATTAAAATCCATACGATCACATCCCGGCGAAGCCGGAAATTTTTGAAAAAATATGGGCAAAAATGTAATTTTTGCTTTAAAATTTTGAAATTTCTTAAACTTTTTGAAGTCAGCCAGAAAAAAAAGGAAATAAAAGGAATTTTGGGCGAAAAAAACGAAATAAAAGGAAGGTCTCGAAAAAAAAGGAAATAAAAGGAAAAAAGGAACCGCAACAGGCCTGAATTCGCTTCCATTTCAACGTTTTTGAAAACTCAATCAAAAGATTATTACCACCAAAATATTTAAATCACAGTTTGAAATATATATAGATCCCAGGAGTCCAGAATGTCTGGCAATCTCCTATATGGAGAGAGGAGAGATAAAAAACATCAATAAATCTGCAGCTTACCAGTCGCCGAATCAATTCTGAACGGATAGGTTTCACCGGTCGGCACGCCCATTTCATAGTGATAGGGCGGCTGACCGCCCTGAGCCGTCACGGTAAGGGCGCGAAAATCTGGAGGATAATTTTCCTTCACAATGGCTCGATAAAGGGGGAGAGGGAATTTCAGGGGGCCCTGTTGACGCTGGTCACCGCCGGACGCTGTCCGGCCCACCTGGACATTGGCTAGTCCGTAGGCCGTGAAAAGGCCATCGGTCAGGGACACATTCAGCGAGTAGAAGGTCTGGCTGGCAGCAGACGCAGGACGTGCCAATCTTAGCACACCTAAATAGAAAATAATAGTAAATAGAAAAAATAATAAGGAATAATATAAAAATTTTACAATACAAAACATCCTAGAAAACTGGGGCCCACACAAATTTGACAGAAATGCAAAAGTTTGGAAGTTAGTGATCACTAAGTAGTAAAAAAATTGTCTGGCCAGCAAGTATACTTTTAGTAACCCACATACAAAATACGTACATCAAAACAGCAAAACAAGCAGAAATCTAAAATCCAAATTTCTTACTAGCCCTCATCCCCCCATTAAAAAATCTGCAAACAATATCTCTAAGCCAGTGGCGGATCCAGGATTTTATGACGGGGGGCCGGTAAAATTTTATCACAGGGGTGGTCTGGGGGGCGGAAATGTTTTGTTTTTTCAATAAAATCGGTCATCGGATCTGTAATTCTTTTAATTTTGAAGACTGAGAAATTTTTTAAAATACAACGCGTTTTTAGTCAAAAATAGTTTTTTTCGAACATTCGGATGCATTTCAAGTTTTTCCTTCAAAATGCCATAAATGTGCGGTTTAAAATGAGAAAATTTTTTCGAAGGCGCAAAATTTTCTGTTTTTACCTTTTCCCTGTTTTTCTCTTTAATTTTCCTACCTTCGAATCGCGACGGGGGGGGGGTCGGCCCCCCCTTCTGGATCGGCCCCCGCTCTAGGCTCACCTTCAGCACTGTCCAACTGAAACAGCCCGTCCTCATTACCATCCAACAGGGAGTATTGGAGACGGTCCCCATCACTGACATCCGGATCCCCTCCGCTTAGACTGAGGACAAAGTCCCCCAGCAAGGCTTCTGAAGCCAGATGGGCTGAATAGGACAGCTGGACAAAGGCAGGTGCATGATCGTTGACATCCTGAACCTGAATTTTCAGCTGTGCCTGATCGGATAGGCCGTCCTGGTCCCTGGCCACTACCGTCAGCCGATATTGGGGGACCATCTCATAGTCCAACGGCTGACGCAGGCGAAGCATGCCCGAACGTGAGTCCAGTTCAAACGGGACCATCTCATCCCCAGATTCTGCCAGCATGGAATACTGGATACGCCCCCCGCCATCCACATCTCTGGCCGTACCGTTCCATACCACAGAGCCCACAGGCAAACTTTCGGGCAGAGTAAGGGTAAAGCTGGTATTGATGAATCTCGGTGGATTATCGTTCACATCCAACACCTCCAGCTGTGTCTCAATATCGGAGGCAGCACCGCTGTGCAGATCAAAGGCACGAAAGTTCAGCACATAGTTGGCCGTCGTCTCATAGTCAAGCGGACGTGCAACCGTAACAATTCCTGTAAGAAAACCAAAAAATAAAAATAATAAAATGTATCAAAGGCTATGCAAACGGCGATTCAGATAGGTAAGTAACCTAAAATTTTAAATTACGGCAAAAACCTATACCATACTTTGACACTAATTTCATATAAAAATTAAGATAATTAACCATGTGCAACCCCAAATTAAACTTAAGAACTAACGCAAAAACCAATCCGTGCACACAGTATACACACACTAAGCTACATACTAACAGACAGAAACAAAATTTTCGACCGAAATACATTTTAGGAAAGAATATTAAAGTAGTGAAAAAAGCAACAAACCTGAACGACTGTCCACGGAAAATTGTGACTTTGGATCACCCTTTGTGAGGTAGTAGACCAGGCGACCGCCCATCGGTGACTCAGCGTTGAGAGTGAGCACAGGAGCGCCCACAGGTGCGTCCTCTTTGACACTGACACGATAGAAGGGTTTATCAAATAAAGGCATGGCTCGACTAACTATCTTCACCAGGACGGTGGTCTCTGAGCTGAGGGAAGGAGAACCTAAAAATAGCAAAACAGAAAACGGAAATTCAGAACAAATTCCGAAAAATAATAAAACCGGACTTGAGTTCAAACCAATGCATCAGTTATTTTTAGAACTTATGTATTTAGAATTTATCAAGGCATTTTGGTACTTCACTTGACTAGGAAGATTGTGCTCCGTAGTGATTATCTCATAAACTTCGCACATTAATAACAAAGATAAACACAGAAAACGTAAAAAATACACTAAAGCTTAACAGTCGATTTATATTCTAACCTTTATCCCGAGCCACAACAGATACAGACAGTTCTTTTCCCAGCCAGCTCTCCTCAAACGGTTTCATCACAAACAAAATACCACTGTCAGGGACCATGCCAAAATGACCCTCATAGGGGCCAGAGGCCAGCCCATAGCTGACCTCTCCGTTCAGGTCAGCATCCGGGTCAGAGGCTTGGACACTGGTCACATTGGTACCGGCCGGTGAGTCATTGGTCACTATGGCATGATAGGGAAGGCCCAGCCACTGCGGCGCATGATCATTCACATCGCCAACGGTCACTCGAACCACGGCATGAGCCACCCGGGGCTGTGGCCTGCTCTCATCATGCGCCTCAACCACTAGAATTCTCGGACTGGGCCCCGCCTCTCGGTCCAGTGGCACGCCAGTGGTCGACAGGATGCCCGAGATCGGGTCCAGGCGGAACCAGGGCTGGTCAGTGGTCAGCAGGCGATAGTGGACATGCTCACCAAAGCGGGCACCATAGGTGGGCAGTACCAGAACGTCCTGCGGCTGGTCATAGTTTTCCAGCACGCTGACATCAAAACTGGCCTGGACAAAATGGAGCGCCAGCTGGCCACCTCCAGAAACGGTCGGGTCCGTTGACGGCAGGCTGCTGTCGGGCAGCTGGCGAATCCGAATCTGGACCCGGGCATCGTCTCGATGTAGGCCGTCAGAGACGCGAATCGGCAACTCGATCATTTGCCTGACAGATTTCGGATCCGAATTTGCCAGTTTATCCGGGTAGGCCAATCGCAGAATCCCAGTTTCCGGGTCCAACCGGAACGGGCTGTCAGTCATCGTCACGCTAGGTCCCAACGTGAACTCTAGTCGACTTTCCCCATCTCGATCTTCAGCCTGCAGTTTCAGCAGCTCTACACCCGGTGCTGTGGGAAGCCACAGGGTAGCCTGGAACAGATTATCTGTAAACTGGGGCGCATTATCGTTCACATCCAGAATCCGTATTAGTACGGTGGCTGGGAGGGCCGAAACCTGAAGCGGTTGACCGTTGTCCAGCGCCTCAACCTGAAACGAAATCTCCGGCCGGTCCTCGTAGTCTAGACTGACCGCTGTCCGAAGGGCTCCCGTGCCATAGTCCAGCTGAAACAGCTGACGGGCCCAGGGACTACGAATTCGATAGCTGATCCGAGTCTGTGAGTCTCGATCTGTGGCCGTCAAAATCAGAGGGTTGGAGGAGCTGGCGCCATCTGGACTGCCCAGCATTACCAGACTGCCTGCGGGCATATTCTCGGCCACCCAGCCCTCATAGATAGGCTGGTCAAAGACCGGCCAATGGTCATTGGAATTCAGTACGCTCAGCCTCAGCTGAGCATAGCTGTGGGCACCGTTTGAGCCCACGGCCATAATGGTAAAGTTGAGCCGGGCCCGGTGCTCATAGTCCAACGGGTGAGCCAGGAAAACATCCCCAGAGATCGGATGAACGTTGACATAGCTCTGAGCCGTTTGCAGCACAGATGACTCCTTAGTCGGTGATGATAGGGCATATCGAACACCGCTGGAGCTTTCAGCAAACACCGACAGCAAGTAGGAGCCGACAGGTGTGCTTTCCGGCAGCTCATGCTCCCAGATGTCCTGTCGGAAACGGGGTGCGGACAGTTCAGACATCTGTATGACAATTCGCAACGTGCAGGTATCTGTTTGACCAGCTCCATCTCGGGCCTGAACCACCAGGACCTGTTCCGGAACCTCCATGGACAGAGGTCGATCCACCGTAACCATACCGGTGGAAGAGTGAACTGCAAAGAAGTTGTAGTCGTTTCCTGAAATAGGCAAAAAATAACTACTGGACACACAATTATGAAAAATAATAACTGCGAGTTTGTAGTAACCATAGATAAGCAATAAACCCAAAGAGGCCCGTCACCTAGAGAGAAAATAGTTTTTCAAATAAATATTCTAAATATTTTTGTTCCTTTGAAATGCATGTACCATGTATTTAACAGTATGCATGTACCAACTACCATGTACGTATATTTTAGGGGAACAAATTCCAAAAAAGTCAGATGACAATTTCAACAAATTTTACTCCATCAACGATTCATAAAAAACTGTAGCATCATAGACAATATAATTATTACACACTAGACCAATCCAGCTATTGCATACCTACCGGTCAAAATAGAGTATTGAACCAGTCCAAAAGGTCCACTGTCCCGATCCACTGCCACAGTCTGTGCCACTGCGGTCCCAACGCTCACAGTCTCAAACACTCTCGCTTGGTAGAGCCGCTGGGTAAAGCGTGGCGCGTGATCATTCACATCCTGGACCTAAAAAGTATATATATACAGGAAATAAATAAATCTGGAACCTGAAGTCTCATGATGAGGACAAAACTCAGTTTCAAAAAGCTTTCAGTGAAAACTATTTCAAACAATAAAAAAATTACATTATCTAGCAAAAACAGCAACGACAACCAAAGGTAACCAGCAACATTCTTAAATAGAAGATTAGAATGTAGTAGCTGTTTGTTCATGAGCATTAATTAATTTATCTCTGAGCCTAAGCCAAACCGCTAACATACAAGAGATATGAGGTTGTCACAATACAAGTTAAAGTTTGCAAACCTCTACCGTCTAGATACCAGCGCTACCCCGTTCCCTAAAATTATTGTAAAAGACTTTTTCACCAACCTTTATATTAACCATAGCATAGCCACGTTTGTTTCGTTTTCTGGCCATCACAATAAAATTATAGTCTCTGGCAGCCTCATGATCCAGAGGAGAAATCACATGAATTTTCCCAGATTCCGATTCAACCTAAAACATAAAGTTTTGTTTTGAGAAATCTTAAAATCAAGAGACGGCAGGAAAAAATTGAATCAAATCATGACAATTAAAGCTGGGTGGTTGTCACGAAAGTACTCCTAATACTCCAACCAACGCACATAAATACCCTAAAAGTTGAGAAAACAAAAACTTTTCTCCTTTTATAAAGTCTCCTTTTATAAAATAAAAACTTACGTACCCGAAACTTTTCATTCAGATTGATCTGCTGGACAGAGGTCACAAAATACATCAAAGGCAGGGCGCCTGCTTCGTTCTCAACAGTGGCACGAATACTGCCCACAACAGTGCCCATTTTGGCATCCTCTGATACAGTAAAGTTGTACACTGTATGATCAAATATGGGGGCATGCTCAGGCAGTTGGGAAACTTTGATGAGAAGCTATAAATACAAAAGGCACCGAATATACAAAGATACGAACATATTGCAAAAAATTAAAGATGACGTCTCTTGCTGATGAAAACGTACTGAGAAATCATGCGAATTTACGATCGATTTTAGAATACAGACAGAATGTAGCGAATAATACTGCAGAACCTTTAATTCATTCCACTGGAAGCACAACATCGGATTATTTCAAACCGTTTTCTAAAATTTCCAATTTCAATTTCTATTCCATGTTTATTTTCAAGTGAACGAAATCTTAAAATTCCTAATGTAAGGTACATTTTAGGCAATCATTTACTGTGGGCAAAATTTGAAAATGGCGACCATATCTTAAGATATTTCGCAAATTTTCAATCAATTGAACAATCAATCAATTGATTTCATTCAATCATCAATCAATCACGAAAAGTACCATACTAACTTTGCCATATGAAACAGCCAAGCCATCAGACACTTTAATATTTAGCTCGTAGCTGTCAACTGCCGAGTTCAGTAGCGACTTTTTCAAATGTATAACACCGGTATCCGTTGCCACGTTGAAAATCTCATCCTCATTACCACCTACAAAATAAGACAAAAAATTTATACCAACCAAAAATCTCAAAAATTTGAAACCAGTTTGAGTATGGAAAAAATTTCAATAGCGTTTCTAGCTACCAAAGAATTTTTGTGACATCTGCCTATTACGAGTTGCATAGATTAACACGTAAAATTAAAGCTTACAGAATACTTTGATAACGATTTTTGTTAGCAGACATTGCTTCATAAGTGTTTCTTTTTTTATTACATACACAAGATGCTTACCAACAATATCAAACCAAAGCGTGCCCCCCTGTTCCGGGTCTTCGGCTTCAATTATGCCCAACTCTTTTCCCACCGATTCCTTGGCGTTGACATGGAGGGGGCCCGGCGAAATCAGCATGGGCGGCTGATTTTCAGGCGGTCTTGGAATGGCCACAACGTTTAGGACAACTCGGGTCTGATTTGAGCGTGCCGGGGATCCTTGGTCAGTTGCCAGAACCTGTAATAATTATGTTACAAATTAAAATAGATAAAATATTGACAGTAACCTGACAATAATTGCAGAGAAATCAATCAATAAATATGCATTGGCCCATGCAGGCAGCTAGTCGAGTTCTTAGTCAGGGATGGAGGGTGAGGAACTTCCCCTCGAAATATTATATGCTGCACGTGCTGGGTTTATTTTACTGGGGGGGCGCCCCACACCCACTTTTTTGGGCTTCCCCCCCCCACTCACCCTAAGGTGCCCAGAAATTGCCAGATTTTTACGATTTTTGGTCAAAATTTTCAAAAATTTTCCGGCCTCGCCGGAAATTTTTTATCATAAATCGCCATTTTTGGTGCTAAAACTTGATTTTTGGGCACTTTTAAGCATACTTATAACAGTGTATGTGGAAAAACAGGCTATCTATACATCATTTTTAGCATCTTTTGCCCATTTTAGTCCCCCCCCCACTTTTCGACCTCCCCCCACTAGTGGTGGGGGCGTCTCCCCACTCTTCAGCCCCCCACTTATTTTTGCCTAAAATAAACCCAGACGTGTAATCTTTGCTTTTCAAAAAATTTCATCCCTTCGTCTTAAAATTAACGTAAAATTGAAGTAGGTAAGAAATTTCGTGGGCTATCTTAGTGGCCGACAGCATTAAAAACAAACTAAGTTCAGCTTCTCTTGTTTAATTTCTTTTAAATATTTAATTTTTACGTAATTAAACTTCTCCTTCACAGGCCATGTCATTAAGCTCACCGTCAGATCGTAGGTTTCATCCGGCTTCAGGACACCTCGGGTATACATGGCCCCACTGGTTCCATTCATGTAAAATTTTCCCTTCTTGGAGCCTTCTGTAATCTCGTAGACCAGTTCAGCATTCTCCCCAGTGTCCAGATCTACGGAAAAAATCCTGAAACAAGCAAATTCTACAAAATATCTACATCTATTAAAGCATACGTAATATGCATGGAAAAATAATGATAACAAAATGAGTCAACGAAAAATGTCGTTGGACTTGGACATCACATTAACCTCAGAAATTCCAACCTGTCAGAAACAGTCAGCAATCCATTTCTGTGACAGTGATCGACTCAAAACAAAACGGGATTACAAAAAAACTGGTTAACGTCTGCACACTCCTAAAAGCACTATCCCATGCGATGTCTCAAAACATTTAAGGTCTGACCAGTAGTCGAACTTCCCCACACAGATTATCTAAGTAGTAAGTACATACAATACCAAAATTCACAGTGCATATAAAATTCGACTTCGCCAAAAAGCAACCCACAGCCAAGCGCAAACACGATGGTATAGACACTCTAAGATACACATGTTCCTATATCGTAACCCTGTGTACCTGCAAAGCAGGACCTCGGCAGTTCCATTGGTTTCGGGGACAGTGAAAGTGAATATGGGAGACTGGAATTGGGGCACGTGGTCATTGACGTCGTCCACATGGACATGGACCACAACCTCTGAGCTGAGTGTAGGCAAACCGTCATCTGATACACCAATCTAAAATACGTACGTAATCACGAGGAAAAGTATATACTCATGCATATATGGATTTGAATTTAGTTTTGTTTAGCTTAGCTTAATTGGGCTGGGAGGGGAAATATTCCTACTCTTTTGTCCCCCCACGTCGTCTACTTTTTGGCTCCCCACCAAGCCCTCCTCCGCTCATGCTGAGTCCCACAATTTTTTGGTCTCCAGCGCTACTCACTACAAGAGCCACGAAACTACCTATATACTTTCAAGGATCAAAATCGCTACCCACGTAAGTCTTTTCACCTTTTGGCTTTTGTCAAATTTCTGCACCCCCATTACTGGGGCCTAAACTTGATCTGGCTAATTTTCAGGCGGCTTTCTTAGGGAGGGCAAAATGGAGGGGGACACAGAGTGAAAAAATTTAAATTTTTACGCTTTTTGTACAAAACTACCAAAAATCTCTAAACAAACTGGCTACTTTTAGATGTTTTCGGCTAAAACAAAGAAAAGTTCGTTAAAATCCGGCTTTTAAAACTCAGGGTAAAAATGGTCAAATTTAGAAACGTTTTGGGTTATGGTGGCAGGTCGGAATATATAAGGTGGTAGGGTTGGGCATCGGAAAAAAAGTCCCGGAAAAAAGGGTTTTTTTCCGTTTTTTTCCTTTTTTTTCCGGGGGGTCGGAAAAAAACGGAAAAAAAGTCGGAAAAATTTAATCATTCTGGGAAGTTTTAGAGGTGTTAATGTGAAAAATTTAGTGATTTTTCTCAAATTTTGTTCATTTTTTCCATATTATTAGCTATGCATTGAGTTTGGTTTTGGTTTGGAACCCTAACTTTATTTGACGTTTTCTTAATTTTTCAGAAACTGCTCAGCTTTATGAAGTATCATTGTCAGTTAACGAGAAACTAATTATTTTTGAAATGAACAGATCGATTTAAACATTTCAACTCACAGCAATTACAACAGATCATTGTTCTATATTGCTTCAACACTGAAGCCCTGCTTGCCCGCAACTTGCGGGCCGCAAGGGCAAAACATGGCAGGTGGCACATCTTTTGTAAATTAAAACTGTAGCAAACTAACTTTATACTTTACATCTAAAATCCAGTTGTGAAAGAATAAAACATGCACACGGAGAATTTATTTGAAAATTCTCACTGCTCCCAGAAACTAAGGTAACTGAGAATTGCGCCCATAGTCAGCTGAAACTGAGTTTGAACAAAATTATTCACAACTGCTTAGTTTCGATACGTCGAAAAGCTTATAAAAGTGTTCAAATAGCTTTAACATGCCGAAATAATTATTAAGACAGGCTACATATGTTATAGAAACAACTTTTGAGAAGCTGTGACATGATTAGGACAGCGGAAAAAAAGTCGGAAAAAAACCGGAAAAAAACCGGAAAAAAAGTACTTTTTTTCCGCTCGACTTTTTTTCCGGAAAAAAACCAACCCTATAAGGTGGCATTGGGGAACTCTACAAATAGGGGGAGCGCGCCGAAGGGGGGCACCCAGTAAAAATAATCCAGTAGGTTACATAATAAATAAAAGCTGTAACAGCAACAGCAAGAGCACACAGCTAATTTTTAACTTAGTAAATACGCTATACATAACTATTTCTACAGGGCCTTTTTTGCAACAAGAGTTTATTGCATTTTTCGTTTATTATACACAAGTTGTTTATTGTTCTGGAATCTTTAGTCAGCCTGCATTAAAAGAATATATGTATATACTATTTGCTCCCACCATTACAACAATAGAAGTTGAAGAAAATTATAGCAAAAACAAAAATGCAACAAAAGTAACTGGAGAAACTAAAAATACACGTACCGAGTCGAGATCGACTAAAAACTAAAAACGTGGTATATACTTTCATAATATACTGAATTATATACAGTCAAATATACAATGATGCGCTGTAGCGCTTCTTACTTACTTCCAGAATATGCTCTGCTTGAGCTTCTCTATCCAGTAGGCGACGATGCGTTGTTAGGAGACCTAAAATAGGACAAACTATTTTTCATACAATGTTCACAACACAAAACTATTTACTTTAGCAAACTCATAAGAGGAACAAAAATGTCCAAACAATAATCTACGAGGCCCTGTTTCACAAAATATCCATTTCTGATTGTCAAAATTGTCAACAACAAAAATTACAAAAAGTGTATGTAGACTAAAATTCTTAAAACGAAAAAGATAGAAGCAACCGTACGTACAAATTTGCCAAACAAAATATCCTAATCAAAGTACCTACGAGTATATTACATTTTGTAGATATGTGCATATATATTTCTTTAATTTAGATCTCCCTAAGCAGAGCTGGAAGTGGGTCAAAAATTTTGACCCGCACCCGACCCGCGACCCACGGACCCTTGACCCTACCCACTTGACCCACACCCGTGACCCGCGGGCAATTATTTGACCCACATGACCCAATTTTGATTAATGATGCGCTAAAGGCTAAATTTTTGTCAATAATAAAATAATGGAGATTTTTAGGCGTTTAAACTTTAAATCAGTTGAGTGTTACTGCAGCTTGATAAAAAGCAACCGAATTGAACAAGTTGAATCTCTTATAATTTTGGGAATTAAAATCAATGGTAGAAAAACACAAAATAGCAAAAGCAAATTTAAGGATCAAATAGGAAAATTCTTAGGAAGTCGACGGTGATAACTGTTTGTTACATATTTAATACATATTAATGATATTAATTAATTAGTTAATATTAATTTAATACATAATTACATGGGTCGGGATGGCCGAGTGGTCTAAGGCGCTGGTCAGAACTTCCGACCTTACGGTCGGTGGTGGTTCGATCCCCGGTTCGATCCCCACAAAGCTTTCTCGACTCTAGCCAACCCAGCTATCCATCCTTAACTGGTCGGTAAATGGGTACCACTACGGTGGGAAGGTAACAGGAGTCTGTGTAGAAGGGCCGGCCCCCCTTCCACGGATGCAGTCATCATTTGAGGTGACACTCCTGGCTCTACGGCTGAGAATCCGGGGATGAGCACCGGCACCCCATGTCCTGTGGCAGGACGGAGATATCTCCTGGGGTAAACCTTTACATAATTACATATTTAAAACTTCAGAGCTTGTTACCGGAAATCTTGCAGTTTGTTTTAACATCATATACTCAGCGTTCTAACTTGCATATATTTTTGCATATGCCATATGCTTACAGTGATAGATTTCAAACACTGTCGTTTCTCAAAATATTGACATCGCTTAGTGGACGCTGATAATTTTGGCCAGATTTTATAAAAAATACAAAAATAGTCAATGTTAGAATTCGGCGAAGCCGAAAATTTTTGAAATTTCAATGCTAAAATCTAATTGTTTGAGCCTCGATTGACCCACCTTTGACCCAGCACTGACCCGCGGGTCACACGTGTTGACCCACACCCTACCCGACCCGCGGGTACCTGTAACCCACTTCCAGCTCTGTCCCTAAGAGACATATCGTTATCAAAAAGAGTAAATGCTTAAACCAACTTGTGGCTCAGTTGGTTAGAGCGTCTGCGCGTTGAGCAGGAGACCTCTTGTTCTAGTCCTACAAGGCGCCCGATTTTTTCGGGTGCTTGGTGGTGTGCAGCTTTCTTTCAATGTTTAAAGGTCACCAAAACTTGAAAATTACCTGTGAATTTAATCCTAACACTACGTACATACCTACCACACGAAGATGCATATATACGTGCGCACAGAATTACAGAATCTCAGAGAAGTACGTATACATTTATTATATATCAGGGGCACTGTCAGTTCAAATTAGACTCTTAAAATCCACATGTCACTTTCCACCAAACTAACTTTTCACAAACTAGAATCATATAAGCATTAAGCAACTCCAATATACATGTGTTCGTATAGCATAAAGTGCCCGCCTATATACCTCCACCTATCTATAGAAAAGTCCGGAGAGAGAAGTCAAAGCTTTACAAAGTCAGCTAAGAGTCACTTCAAAAGAAATAGCATGGGACCGCCCGCCCGCTCAGCCTAGCCATATCTCTTAAGTGTCGTCTACGCGTGTGCACACGAAACCAATTCTAAGTTTACCGCACTGATTACATAACACAACAACAAATATAAGCAAGCATATATACATACATACACACCTAGATACGTGTATGTAGCTACTTTGGTATATATATAACGTTATGTAAATCTATTTGTATAAAAACTACGTACATAACTCCTAAATAATTCATATGCTAGATCACCACCGCGTCCTTCCCCCATTTCCCCCACCAAGCCAATGCAAGATCTTTTATGATGCACTTAAAGCTGAAATCAGTTTCAGCCTGGTACATACATATTACGTACTGGATGACCAAGTTGCATTTAATCAGAGCTAAGCCAACAAGCCATAACCTTACGTAAGGTACGCAAACACTACGTAGACGCCAATAACTGCGTTAACGAGGTAAACTTACGTAACGCACAAATATAGCTGCAAAGAAATGTGATGAAAGATTCAATCAAGATTTGATAACTTGTATACAAGCTATATACAATTAAGACCACCCTCAAAGAATCTACAGTTCCCCGAACTAAGATTGTTCCAGTTGTGATTCCTGTCGTGACAATTGAAATAATTGGAGAATTTTAGCTCAAATATTGACTGCATCTAAGAGAAGGGGGATTGCTCTTTATTAGACCATACGTAGAGCGGAACGCAGACACCAGATTAACTTCCCTCTGCAGCGATGCACATTTCAGGTTTAGTTTATAATAGGTAGCTTAAGGTGGGCTGACTACAGATTAGGGAGAACCGATAGCGTTTGAGCTCTCCTACAGGGGCCGATGTTATCAACGTCTAAAATCGAATTAAGGGGGGGTCGCTTTGGCTCAAAATCGATAGTCACGGATTTCGCTCATTTTCACACACAATATAGGCACATATGTTCTCAAAAACAAGACAAAACATTAGAGTTCGAAACCAAACAGTGACAGGGATATTCAGCTATAAAGTTGGAAAACTTGAAAATCACTGTGATTTGCACTCCAAAGTCATGTTGAGACAGAACAGTAGCGAAATTTGGATCAAATAATATGGTAAATTAATTCTGTGGGTTGGCTAATATTTTAATACTAAAACGAAAAATTGACTTTTGTCGGGTCACTTTTTGGCCGATTTTTTGACCATCTCCGATTTTGCTCATTTTCACACATTTTGTAGTCCCAATCGGTCCTCAAAACAAGACAAGAGCGTTTTGCGTCATATTGCTGCTATCGTGTTGTAGAGCCCTTCAAAGGTGACCTCGACACGTGTTAAACATAGGAAAATGAAAAAGTTAGGTTAAAAAGTTTGTGGCAGAAAAATTTTTCGTTGTATGCAAGATACAGTGCTATAAGCTTGTTGTATCTGTTAAGGATATATCAGAGAGTGCAAATAACCCTTCTGGAACAATTTTGTTGAGTGTCGAATTTTTGGCGATTTTTTAAAGTCAAAATTTTGTAAAATTGGTGCTTTTTGTACCACGAAAAACAGGACCAGCGAAGCATTTTCGCCTCTCCTGCGCGATTGGCTAAAGCTACAAAAATCGCTTATAGATAGTTGCACTCTACGCATACACAGAATTCTTATGACAGGTGTTTCAAATTTCTAGAATTATTAATGCTCTCAAAAAACTTGCCACAAAATGTGCTAATTTTGCTAAAAATCATCATTTTTCACAATTTCCACGAACTATTAATAATTTCTCACTCGTTACCCACTCGAAAGTCACCAAAATTGGCACATAAAACTCTCAATGCCTGCCGGACATTATGGTAGAGGCAAATGCTTTTCTACTTTAGAACTGGTAGAGCTTGGTTAGAACTTTCCTATCGTGTCGGCTCCTTTGATCTCTTATAGGTCACAAAGTAAATTTTTGAAATTTCCACAATATAGACAATTTAGGTATCATTCGATAGCCACTGATGAGCTGAACAACTTTTCTAATAGAACGATGTGTCCGAAATGTAGTATCTGAAAGTTAGAACAAGTTAAAGTTTGAGGGCACAGTTAGCTGAAAAAGGCTCAGTTCACAATTGAAGACTATACTGTGAACGACTGGCTGGATATTCCGGAGTCGTTTTAGTATTAAAATATTAGCCAATCCACAGAATTAATTTGCCATATTAGTTGACCCAAATTTCGCTAATGCTCTGTCTCAACATGACCTTGGAGGGCAAATCACAGTGATTTTCAAGTTTTCCAAGTTTATAGCTGAATATCCCTGTCACTGTTTGGTTTCGAAGTCTAATGTTTTGTCTTGTTTTTGAGAACATATATATGTACCCATGGCCGCACCCAGGGGGGGGGGGTTCAAAGGGTCTAGACCCCCCCTTTTGGGATGACAAAATGGAAAATTTTTGATATTTTTACGGCAAAAACAGCTATTTATAAAAAATTTTTGCGCCTTCGGCGCGAACATTTCCTTTTTGAAAGAAATAAACGTCCAATGTACAATACTGTTTTTTGGCAAAAATGCAAAAATTCTTCAACTTCTGGGGGGCTCCGCCCCCCAGACCCCCTTGCGTTTGACCTTGGACCCCCCTTTTTCAAAATCCTGGGTGCGGGCCTGTATGTACCTATATTGTGTGTGAAAATGAGCGAAATCCGTGACTATAGATTTTGACCCGAAGCAACCCCCCCCCCCCTTAACTCGCTAACTCGGGTTACCTTCATGTGTTAAAGATAGGCGAATAAACGACGTTAACGACCAAACCCGGTTTATACATTGACAACATCAGCCCCAGAAGACTTGGAAAGGTTATGCGACTACTAGGGATTCGAACCACCTACTATATGATCCGTAGCCGGCGCCTTCAACCCTTCCAAAAGAGCTAGTAACTACGTATATAATTTCTAATGAGGTCATCATCAACCAGTTATATACGTATATATATAGGTAACTATTTGAGACATTAAATATATACGTATATACTTGTTATATATAGTATTAAAACTCCCGCCAAAGATATTGCATTTTACTTCCATTCCTAGGATGAAGACATTTTAGATTGGTACAGAATTATTTTACCTGCAACCTCCCCCTTTGCCTAAACAGAGTTGGTTCAAAATCTACTTGCCAGCTTCTTTAAATTAAAGGGGAAATTTACTTTTCTTGAACCACCCAATAAAACCCTTAATTCCATCCTTTTTTGGCGAGAATCACTTAACACTTACGTACGTAAAGCACGTGCGTACCTTCCACCGAAAAATTCAACAAATAGATCTTCGTACGTATTTATGGATGTCATACATCAACCCTAATGTAAGCTATCTATCTGAAAGCTAAGCAATAATGTTCATTCATCCATACAAGAGACTGGTACTTGTCGCATCCTAACCCTTTTTCTAACATCTTTCTAGGCTTCAGACGACCCCTAGCGACCTCCCACCCCAGTATATACATGTTCAGTCCAGCCCACAGGCCCAAACCAATAGACTCTCTCTGAGCTTTCAATTTGATCTTGAATAGATTCTGTCAAAAAAAGATAATAAGCCGATATATGGTGAATGTTAAAAGTATACGTATATATATATAAGCAAGCAATCATATATATTATATATATATTATATATATATATTAAAAGTATACGTATATATATATAAGCAAGCAATCATATATATTATATATATATTATATATATATATACATATATCATATTCGTATACACAACAATGAATATACGCACAGAACAAACTTAGCTACATGTGGAATTCACAAAATACGAAGGATATATATAGCATTAATTCTTTACTGTCATATGTAAGAAAAAATAGTCGAGTGCATAAAAAATAAGATGGACTGGACTGTGGATACCAGTCATAAATTTTGGCAAAAGTTCAAAAACTTCTACATGCAAAACATATATATATGTATATACGTAAGCTGAAGGTTGTTTGTGCTGCGATGCAGCCATAGCTACAGAATAGCTACGTGCACATCAGAAATGGCGCCAACTAATCAGCTAAATTATGCAAAACACAAATTTGCAAAAATTCCAGCTGTACAAAAACATGGCGCACACATGGTTGCAACAAGAACCACTTAATCTTACTTACTTTAAAGTAGCGTAGGTAGGTAAAGATATTGCTATGACATATTGTGCATAGTATATATAAACACTAAATTACCGCTACGAATTTTTCGGACAAATGAGTAAGTCGTGATTCGTACAGCTAACTTCGGTAGTCAAATTTTTCAGTGAGCAAATCCTGCAAAAGCAAATTGCAAAAGATTCTCCTAAGTACCCTCCTAGGCGGCTACTCAGGAGGTTGTATTAAGTTGGGAATGGGAAGTCCTCCCAAACCCGTTTCAAAAGATTTCTACTAAGTTTAGCTCGCGCTGCTCCTAACTTAGGAGAAAAGTTAGGAGTGGTGAATAGTACTCCTAGCTTAGGAGAATCTTTTGAAACTCAATCCTCCTAGGTGATCACCTAAGCTGAATTTAGGAGCACTACTAGGCTTAAGGAGAATCTTTTGCAACGCGGCCCAGTTTGCACCAAAAACTTGGCTTATTTTTACTGGGGGGGGCCCCCACTCGGCAACCTCCCCCCCCCCATTCGAGGTCCCCCCATAAAAGCCCCCCCAAAAATTTTTACCTCCCCCCCATAAGCCAAAAAATTGCCAGATTTTACCATTTTTACCCTAAATTTTCAAAAAATTTTCCGGCTTCGCCGGAATTTTAACGAAATTTTAGCTATTTTAGCGTAATACCTAAAATTAGTCATTTTTTAGCTATTTTTGGCAATTATTTTTACACAAAAAACGTAAAAATTTGCAAAATTTTTTCCAAAAATATGCCCCCCACTTTTGGTGAGCCCCCCCCCCCCATCGAAGGGGGGGGGGCAACTTTGAGCCCCCCCACATCGCCCCCCCATAAATTTTGGCCTAAAAATAAGCCAGAAAACCATGCATGATTTACCACCATAGGTACAGGAAAATTTAAATACCCCCAAATCACGCAGGCAATCGGGCAGATCACGTTTTGCTTTCTCTTTTTGCGAAATCCACAGCAACCAATTCATATTCAAAGAAAATTCTGCAACTATACGTACCTAATAATAAACATCGCAAGTGTCTGAGCTGTCTAATACCATACTCTTCAAATTATCGAATTAAGAACAAGGTTTTAAACTCCTCCTAAACTCTCTTGCGTTCACAAAATATGGAACACACTTATGTATAGTTCAAATCGGTCACGTTTAGCTACATAATGCACGCAAAGAATTGTAGATCTAGAACAAGCATGACGGGTTTCTGGATGGATTCATAGCAATTTACATGTTATGGATAACATACGGATAAAATAGGGTCATATATATAAATTGTTTCAAATAGTTAGTGTCCGGGGGAGGAAAAGTTTCATACAAAAAGAAACGGTATTCATTCATAAAACTACTACATTTAGCGGCTATTGGGACTTCTAGTTTTGCCGTTATTCATGGAATTCCACTAAATTTTCACTACAGATTGTCTCCTTCCCGCTGCTTTTTTGTCCGCGGAAAGTACTACGTATAACAAAACTGAGTACATACGTATTTAATACTCGTCCACTGAGTGGTTAGACTAACCAAGAGTACGTACATAACACATAATTTAATGAGTCTAAAATCTGTAATATTTGAAGCGAAAAACTACTTTGTATGCCTGTGTTATGAGGCACGCAAAACTTTGGCAACAATATTGTTAACAATGCAGTTTTATTACAGCCCAAGTGAAAGGCGCAATATTATCACCAAAAGCTCAGTAAAAAGGTTTCCTTCAAACGCTTACACTACACAAATCATACTAAGTACGTGTCTTTATTCTTTAGTTTGCAATAAGAGTTATCTTGCTCTAATAGGTTTTCTCATTCAAGGTCAAGATACGTATTTGTTCCTTCCTTTTGCAAAATGATTTATTTGCATAAACATTAATTTTAATACTTTTCAAAACAAACAGTCTTAGAATATATACACATGTACGTACATACGTACTGTTACGTAAGTATTCTCACAGCGTAGAGGGCCACAAGTGTTGTACGTGAAAATACAAAACATGGTTGAATGGCGCAAAGTAATAACACAAAAACATAAAAATTTTCGAAATAAAAACAACTAAATCGGTAGGTAGTGTTTAAATCCAAAATATTTTGAAAAGATGCCGAAATGTTCAAAACTAGTTGAAATTCTAGTTTTTTCTGATATTATTAATTAGCTACAGCCTTCAAAAACTATATAATATTAGAAGCAGCAAAGTATTCAAACAGCAATTCATACGTACGTATATATAATTGGTCGTGAGCAAGTTAGCTGACTAAGTTTCTGCCACAAGTATTACTTAAAATTTCAATTACAAACAATACACGTTACATACACACCCACGCACATAATCGAAAAGTTTACAGTCATAATATTAACACACCTCAACTAACACTCAAGCCATGCAACACAACATGTTTCCATCGCACGCAAACGTACTCTACGTAACACTGTATTCAAACAACAACACACAACCGACCTTTTGTAGCTACTGTACGTACGTACAATAATATTTAAACAGCAAAAAGTTGCGACCATCAGTGGCGCACATAGAAAATTCTGCGGGAGGACGACCTCAAAAAAAATTGGGGGCCCACCAGAAGTTGAAAAATTTTTGAAACTGATAGGCTTGAAAAGCAAAAACAAGCTTAAATTAAGTATGAATTATGTAAATTTCGTGCTGAAGGCGCGAAAATTTTAGAAAATCTTAAAAAAAGTTGCTATGGAAAGCTTTAAAACGCCGAAATCTAGGTAAATTAAGCAAAAATGTAGTAAATTTTGCCACAAGTTTTATCATTTTATGTCCACGCTGAGCGGCGGACAATAAAACGTTTCCTGTGCATCCAGTTTCCGGAGGGAGGGCGCCCCCCAAGTTATTTAGTAATATTAATACCAACACCTATCTACATACGTATATCAAGACAGGGACGTATCTAGGATTTAAAAAAGAGGCGGGGGTCGAACCGAAAAAGAGGGTTCACACCTAAATTTTTCTAAAAAAAGTCCAAATGGCGCTAAAAATATATACAGATTTCATTTCCCCCAAAAGTGGTCAATACCCCTGTCCAGACATGTGCAGGAGGGGAAGTTCGGGGGGGGGGGTGAAGGGCGGCCGACGGCCGCCGAAAAACCGGATTTTTCCGGTTTTCTACCGGAAAAATCCGGATTCTGGGGGGGTGAGCTCAGGTCTGGGGGGGTGACAACCCCCCCCCCAAACCCCCCCCCCAAGCACACGTATGCCCCTGTCCAGAATCTACCAGGTAAATAAAATATCTTACCAGTTTCAGAGTCAATTGTAAACAGGCTTTGCGGATTGCCCCTCACAATGGAATAGCTGAGACGAGCAGTGCCACTCCCACCCGGCGCCTCAAAAGAGGAGCCCAGCCCCGGGGGGCTCAGGTCTCGATCCACGGCTTCCAGTTGAGCCACCAGGGTCCCAGGGACGGAATTTTCGGCCACATGAGCCTGATAGACCGGCTGCCGGGGAAAGGGAGCATGATCGTTACGATCCAGGACCCGGATGAAGACCTCTACGCCCGATGCAAGAGGAACCGGAGCCTGGTCGGTGGCCCAGACCGTCAGCCAATAGGAGTCCTTTGACTCACGATCCAGCACGGCTGTGGAGTGGATGGCACCTAAAAAAATGGCACATAAAAACAGAAAAAGAAAAAACTACATAGGATCTGTCATGATTCAAAACCCGAAAAAGTTTGAATTGAAAAAATTTTGATTTGTTTTTGAACTGTTCTAACAATTATATATCGGGCTTATTTTTACTGGGGGTGGGTGGGGGGGGTTTCGAGGTGGGAATTCGAGGTCCCCGCCCCCCCAATGAAAAGCCCCCAAAAATTTCGACCTCCCCCCATAACCCAAAAAATTGCCACTTTTTACCATTTTACCCTATATTTCGAAAAATTTTCCGAATATTTTTAACGAAATTTTTACTATTTTAGCGTAAAAACACCTAAAATTAGTCATTTTTAGCATTTTGTGGCATTTTTGCACAAAAAACGTAAAACATTAGCAAAATTTTTCCAAAAATATATATGCCCCCCATTTTTGGTGAGCCATCCGTGGGCAACTTCGAGCCCCCCATAAATTTTGGTCTAATTACGATATTGCAAACAGCATCAATCATAAGATTGCACATATTTACCATTAGAGTCTTAAGATTGCACATATTTACCATTAGAGTCTATGCTGAAATAGCCAGCCCCTTCGCTTTCGCCAATAGAATAGGCTACAGGCTCCGTACCGTCTGGATCCACGGCCGTCAACTTTATTACTTCCGTTCCGACAGGCTCATTCTCTGAACAAAAAATATGGTTTTAATGCAACTCCGAAAAACCAAAAAATCTAGCTACACCAAAGTCTAATATAGGCTTAGTCATCAGTTGACCAAGGTTTATGTACTATTGCCATGAACACACTTTGCAATCCAGTCAGACAAACTAAATTCTCAAGAAAGGAAATCGCAATGAAAGAAATCGCCACGAAAATTATCTCCTTTCAACTTACGCGCACCTCCACACAAATTTTATAGATTACAGCAAAGTCAATTCTAGAATTCTACCTAATTAAAAAGACTATGTCATTTCAACCTACCCAAAATTTCTGCTGTAATCACAGTAAGCTCCTGTTGAGATCGATCGACAAAACGTGGCGGCAGTCGATTCTCGTTCACGTCGATGATCTCCACAATCAGATGACAAACCGAACTGAGCGCCGGCTGACCTCGGTCACGAATCCGGATGGTTCGATTGTAGAGAGCCTGGGACTCGAAATCCAGCGATCCGATCAGGCGAACACAGCCATACTCTTCGTCCAGTTGAAATAGATCTTCTGTCGATGGATTTCCGCCATCCTGCGAAAATCCTGAGTCAAACGTAGTTGAGATGAATGGAGATCTAGCCCGATCCATGGCGAACAGAATCTCAGCATTTCGACCCTCATCAAAATCCACAACTTTCAGGCAAGTGACCAGACTGCCCGGAGGGTAGTCTTCAGGGATCTGTACCCTGGGCGACTGAGTGACACAGAAGGGTGCATTGTCGTTGACATCACGAAGGGTTACGGTAACCCGGACCGAACTGGATAGAACCGGTTTTCCACCGTCCTCAGCTCGAATCCAGATCTGAAACTGGTCCTGGCTTTCCCGGTCTAGTTCCTGGGCAACCCGGATTAGCCCGGACAGAGCATCAACCGTGAAGGCTTCCGTCTGGGATTCCAGAAAGAAGCGAATCGTTGAATTTTCTCCAAAATCCGGATCCGTTGCCGAGATCTGCAGCACATCGCTACCGATTAGGGCGCCTTCCGGTAGGCTGACCGAGTAGCCAGAGGGGCGACCAAATCGCGGCGGATTATCATTTACATCCGTCACAAACAGTTTTACCGTTAAATTGGCGGTTTTGGGAGGACTGGCGCCGTCCTGTGCTCGAATTACCAGACTATACTCTGGCTGACGTTCTCGATCTAGGCTCAGAAGTGGGCTGAGATCCCCGCTCAGCGGATCAATTTGAAATCGCGCGTCATCATTGCCTTCAGCGATGACATACTGAACAAATCCATTCAGGCCATAGTCAGCGTCAAGGGCGGTCAGCCGCGTCAGCGACCGGCCAGGCGGAGCGTCTTCCGGGACAAATACGGACAGGGGATTTTTAACGCCAAACTCCGGGCCATGACTGTTGGCGAACTGAGCGATCCGGGTTAGCTCTTCGGGTGGGGGTGGGACCTCACCAGCGGCGCCGGAAATTCGAACTGTCAGAATCATTTCGCCCTCACGACGAAGCGGTGAGCCCCAGTCGGTGGCTCGAATTTTCAACTGATACTGACTGGGCGATTGCGTTGACAGGAGTTGACGCAGTCGAAGCTCTCCGGTCAAAGGGTCCAGCAGGAAGGGATGGGGGCCTTGGGGCCAGGACTGACTAATTCGATAGGCCAGGCGCCCGTTTCGACCACTGTCCAGATCATAGGCTCTGATGGTATAGACTACGGTTTCAGGCCGCGTGGATAGGTCAACGCTAATGCTCATTTGAGTTAGGTTAAAGGTGGGCGAATGGTCGTTCTGATCCAGAACTGAGATCAGGACCAGGGCACTGGTTTCATGTCCCGAAGAAGAAATAATGGGACCTTCCTTTGAGGACACCTGAAAAGCCCGTACACGAAACCGATAACTAGAGCGCGATTCATAGTCAAGTGACCGGTTCACTAACAAAAGTCCAGTACTTTGCTGCACTGAAAATGGAATGCTAGAGGAATCAGAAATTGGGCCGGAAGACCCGGTCGGTTCCGAACCGTCGTCGTCGTTGTCAGGCAAAAGCTCATAGTGAATTCGGGAATATTTCGATGCCAAAAATGGAATGCCAGTTAAGTTGATTAGGCCAGCCTGAGTCCCTACGGGAACACTTTCATTGATCAGAAAGTTAAAGGTCTTTTGGATCGGCTCAGTCGGAAGGGTGTAACCTGATACCAGACCGGGGAAACTGGTTGAGCTCCGCAGGCTTTCAGGCAGTGTTAGGTTAAAGGCAGCGGAACCATTTCGGGGAGGCGTGCCCCGATCAAAAACCGTTAGCACCAGACGAACCAGAGACGGTAAGACGACTGCGCCCGTATCTGGGGTTGTATCGCCGACATAAAGCGGGTAGAGACTGTCACGACGAAGCTGGATGCTAAACAGGTTATCCGAAGGCGGAGACTCCCGTTTAACCATCAGCCAGTCGCCTTCATTGCCTGAGGCGATTTCCACCCGATCAATCTCTCCATGGACTCCCTTATCTCGATCCGATGCCCTCAGCATGGCAATCCAGCCAGTCTCATCAGGGTTCCTCCCAGAGAGTGATTCCTCCGTTTCCAGTGATTTAGGTTCCATCCCACCATCCCCGTAGGTAGAAATCAGTCTAAGCTCTGGATCATTTTGATTGACACGAAAAACGGTCAGGATGACCTTGGCCGGAGTGGCAGAGACTCCGCCTGCGTCGTCGAACAGAATGGAAGCCCGATCTTGAGCGGTGACGGTCAACTGATAGCCTGAGGTGGCGGCGGCGCTGAGCGGTCGAACCAGCTGGACCTGCCCGGTCTTCGGATGAACAGTGAACGGCTGGCGGTCCAGCGGCAAACTGTCCGGCGGGCCGGGCTGGGTACGCTGGACCTCGCTGAGACTGTAGTAGATTTCGCCATTCAGATCCCTGTCGGCGTCTGAGGCGCCCACCTGAAACAAGGTGCAAAAATACGTATATAAAATTATGTAAGCCAAAACTTACGTCCATAAAAATTCCTATACAGACGTACGTTGTTAATATTTCAAGTTAAATTATATATGCTGATGGCAACGACATTGAGCGGGGATCGATAACTAAGCCAGTCATCACCAGCCAGTTTCAGAAACCAGGTTAAACCAAGTTGCGCACTGGGGTTTAACCCGGGATGAAGTATTAACAGGACTGGCATATCTGGTATTAACAGATCTGGGCTTATTCTAGGGATTTCTTCTTGGAGACAAGAGGCAAAAAATGTTGGGAGGAAAATGTTTCAAAAAATATGTTAAAAGTAGCGCTATTTATTTTTCTAGCATACACTGTAAAAGTTAAATTTTGTCACACAAATAGGCAGATTTAGTGGTAAAAAAGGCAAAAATTAGCAAAAATATATGGCGAAGCCAGACTTTTTTGAAAATTTAGCCTTCTGAGTGAATTTTTGAGTGTAAAATTTGGTGCCAAAAGGGACACCATCTGATTCAGGGGTATTTTGGTTGAAGGTCGTATATGGTGGCCCCGCCCATTCCCCACTAAAATAGAAGTTTTAGACGCAGCCCTAGAATAAGCTCAGAAGATGGAGATCTCATCTCATTTTCTGATTAAAATAAGACAAGTTGTTTTTAGCATACGTGTATTAATAATACTATACGTATATGCAAGGCCGCACCCAGGGGGGGTTCAAGGGGTCTAGACCCCCCCTCCTTTTGGGATGACTAAATGGAAAATTTTTGCTATTTTTATGGCAAAAACAGCTATATATATATATATATATATATATATATATTTAAAAAATTTTCGCGCCTTCGGCGCGATAATTTACAAATTAACGTCCAATGTACTGTTTTTGGGCAAAAATGCAAAAAATTTTCAAGTTCTGGGGGGGCTCTGCCCCCAGACCCCCCGTTGCATTTTACCTTGGACCCCCCCTTTTCAAAATCCTGGGTGCGGGCCTGTATATATGCATAATAATATGCATACAATAATAAATAACAATAAAACGTAGAAAGCCGACAGCAAATAAACAAACCTGAACTATGCTAGAAAAGAGTGGCGAATCCTCCGGGATCGACGCCCGATACTCAGCCGGATGGAAGATGGGCGTCTGATCATTCTGATCCAAAATCTGGACCGTCACCGAGGCACGCGTTTCCAGATTTCGTTGCCTATTTCGTCGGTATGTAGCTTTGATCAGTAGCTGATAGCTGTCCGTCATTTCTCGGTTCAGAACCACATCCAGAGAGGACCGGATGCGAATTCGCAGAAACGCAAAATCACCCACCACCATCTCTTCAGTCTTAAAAAATCGCTTCTCATCCCCGCGAATAACTTTAAAGCGCAGTCGACCCGGGCCCAGATAGGCCGGAATATAGACACCCATGCGAACCAGCGTGGGTCGAGCGTAGACCCGGCCTCGGGCATTCTCTGGTAGGGTCACATTGTAGTGCTGTTGTGAGAAGGAAAAGGTGGTGGCGCCGCGAAGTCTCCCATAGGGAGAGCCGCCGGCCCCGCCGCTAGACGTCAAGTAGAGCGGTGAAGGCAATAGATCAGGGGAGGAGTGGGCAAGACTGTCCTGAGCTTGACGACTGACCGACAGGCAGGTGTAGATGAAAAATACAGGCGCAGAAAACAGCTGCATAGTTGGGGGGGGGGGCAGAATGGTGACTCAAGATTAAAAAATGTTGCAATTGTCTGCACAATTGAACAGCATTTCGAGGCAGGACAAAATAGTCATAGATTGCACAAAAAATCCAGCATCACGACAGAAGAAGGAAGGGGGCATTTCACCACAGCACATCAAAAATCAATTGGGAATATCTACGTATGTATATATATAAAGGGATACATACAGGCTGTTATTACGTATATACAGTTCGTAAGCATATCATGACGACATTGCCGGCTAAACCAAAGAGACGTTGGGGCAGACGTTTAGTAGCTTAATAAGCGGAGGTAAGAGGCTGCGTTAAAATCTAATATATAGTCCAGGGATTGGTACTTCTATCATATCTAGCTACATGGAATACAGGAACTTCAGGACCCCCACCTAAAATACAGCAATATATAAGCGCACAAATCATAAATATAAATATACAGAGGCTACAAAAGTATTGTATAATATATACGTCTTTAGGTTTTTTAGCTGAGGGGAAGGGAAATAGGATGGAGATTTACTGGGGGTGGGGGGGGGTCAGGGTGGCGGCCCTACCCCTATGACGAATCAGAAAGCTCCTGACTCCCCCACCACAGCCTAAAAATTGACAATTTTAATACAATTTTCAAAGTTTTTCAAAAACCGACCCCATCTTGTCGGATGTTGTAAGGAATTGTTATCCTTCCGTCTTAAAAACAAAGCCAAGGGCAACACACACGGGAAAGAATTTGTGAGGAAAAATAAATGGTAATACACTCTGGGGTCCGGAGCTATTTGTGGGGAAAAGTGTTTCGGAGACCTATATACATATGCAATGAATCACCTGAATTTAGCTTTTTATGTCAGGGTTTTGACTGAAACATTTCGAAAGTTTGCCGAATCAAAGTTGTTTCAAATTGTCCTTATGCCGGTTGACGTTTTTTAGACTTAGTTACAGACGACGAACTTTCTTCTTTGGTATATATTGTCGGGTCTGGGTAAAATCCGGCCCTGGTACACCTGGGTAAAATCCGGCTTGGGCCCAAATAAAATCCGGCCCCACACACATACACACACATATATGCATATATATACGTATATATGTATATATATATATATATATATATCTCAAACCTTGAATGCTGGGGGGGGGTCCTGGGGGGAGCCCAAGTCTGGACTTCAGGGAATCGATTTCCGGAGTACCTTCTCAACCCCCGCCCTTAGGAAAAATCCTGAACATGTGGCAGCATATATATATATATAAACATAAGACAGCTTAAAACATTTTCATTCAAAAACATTGAAAGTGAAAATCTTTGCAGCATAATATATGTGGGTGTACTTATATTTGTTACAAGTGCATTCATTTCAAATTGCAGGACTATCAAAAGACACCAACCAGTACGAAATTACTAAACATTTTTCAGAAAAAAGCCCCTTTGCATTATCAGCCATCAAAAACCAACAGCAGAAGAAGAGTGAGCTAGCAAAAATGTTATCTCGTCCATTAAGTCATGACACAACTTACGTACACAATATTGCTTTTTTGATAGCATAAGGCGACCATTAAAGAACCCCTTGTCATAAGCTTCTAAAACTAATGACACCCTGCTCAGCATCCTTTCCTGAAACAACGTGCATTTTGTAAACACTGTAACGCATATGCATACGTGAACTATGTGTGAAAACAACATGCAAGCTTTGAATTTTTATCAGACATTTTTATCGGCCACGCCACACACACACCGACGGGAAGGGAATCATAAGCAAGCAATCTATATATACAGTACGTGTACATATATATATATAAAATTAGCGTATTCACGCACATATATAAGCATAGTTCTAAAGTTCAGTTACGGTCGACTTTCCACCAAGACTGAAAAATTAAAGTCCGAAGAGTAGACGTCCTCAAGTTGAAGAAAACTATGATAAGTGGAATGCAGGGGAAACTTTACTCTAGCCAATTATGTGACCATCTGCCATCGTACGTGCGCAATGCATAGGAGGATGGATAAGACATCGTCTACACGCCCACATAGATCCCCAGAATAATTTCAGAAATGGTACGTATATCGTGTATATATATACGTAATGTACCATATTATATATATATATACGTATAAACCGAGCAAACTTGAGAGGATCCTAAATTTCTAGTGTATACATACGTACCATTCAAAACATGCGTACGTATATATATATATATATATATATAGATATATATATATATATATATATATATATATATAACTACCAAGTTCGTATACGAATATATATGCGCCAAGTTAGTATATATATGGCTGCTGTGATGTGTAACTAAATATCCGGTCGACCAGCTAAAAGTCATTTTCCACGATTTAAGAACCTCAGAGCTGGGCTAAACCCACTAGATAATCCTTAGTCTAGACGTTCTGATACGGTTGGTGAAATCATGAAAATGCTTCAAATCACATATCAAACCATTAAGCAATCCTTGCAATACACAGACGAAAAGTTTATACAAAAACCTACGAAAGTATATATATACGTATATATATAGATATATAGATATATATAATGTAGTCGTACGCGTATATTCCATAAACAAACAAAATGCTTCCATATAAAAAGCGAATATACGTATATATATATATATATATACGTGTACAAGACATCACGTAGCAAGTGAGCAATCTAAATATAAAGTGTCGAAAACCGTGTATATATTCACTAGAGATGAGGATTTTGGCTCGCGGCTCGGCTCGGTTCGCGAGCCGAGCCGGCAGCATTTTCTCCCGAGCCGAGCCGAAGAATTGAAACTCCGAGCCGAGCCGACCATAACAAAAACTTTTAATTTCACAGTAATACTTCTGACTTTGTTCAAACAAAGCAACAAATTCAGTTAATTCTGTTTTTTCAATGTTGTCGATTAATTTACGATTCTCTTTAGCTTTGTTATCTTCTAAGCCAATTCAGTCCAAATGTTAGGTTGTGCTTAAAGTTTACTTGTGCATGGTGTAATTAGAAAGAAACATTTGTGACTTATTTATTTCAACGTTTTCTATTTCGTTTCATCAATAAATATTACAACTAAAATGTGCATAGTCTTATATATAGTAAAGGTTCGAAAAAAAATACGATTTGGCAACTTTTTGGATAACTTTTTATAGGATTGCAGTAGAGATCCCGGATATGGCCCAGCATGTGTGGGGTGGGGTCTAGTTTCTTCCCATGCCCAAAGTTCCCGGGCAAGGGCTGTGCTTTCAGAAAAAATTTGAAAATTGACTGTATATATTTTTTTTTCGGACCCAAATCGAAAAAAAATACGCGGGGTCGAAAAAAATACAGGGCCAAAAATTCGCCCTTTCATTATCTAGTGCCAAAATGACTAAACAAATCGTCTATACAGATGCTGCTCATGCATTTTCCGTTGACTATTGACCCATCTTTCCAGTCTATGGTGGTTAATTTTCATTAGATAGGTCGCCTACCGCATATGGCCCGAAAAACTTTTTCATCTGGCCCTATACTGTTTTTATCACGCAGTAATGTCTATAATGTTGCTTATTCAGTGGCCATATTTTGTTTTTTATTCTTAACAAACGTAACATCAAAAAATAAATATCCAGCAGACATCTATAAGACCTTCTGAAAACCGTCATAGATGGTCATGGCTGTTAACATGAGTTCTGGAATCCCAATGCCTACCGGAAGGGGTCGTCTATACGTTGTTTTTAATTCTCTAGCCATTGGCACAATTGATTATAAACCATCATTTAGCTCATTGAAAGTCGAAAAAATTAAGAGTTTTCAGTTCAGTTCTGAAAGCTTGTCTGCCGAGGAACCTGGCAGCCCGATCTGAGGATGTGAACGTATCAAAAGTCGTTATAGTTTACCATATGGTATTATTTTATTAAGTTTACTCTAGATTCGTAATTGTCCCGACTTTTTCAACTCGTTTCAATGCTCTAACTACCCGGAATATCGTCGACTTTTGTTACCGAGGCTGTAGCAAGCAATTTGCAGCGGCTTGAGGTCCTGAAAATGCAGTACTTACAGTCTACTCGCTTCGAAAATTGAATCAGTATTACTGGAATCACTGCAATAGCTGTGAATGCTAGTATAAAACAGCGCTAAAAGTCATCCCAGTAAAGTTCTGGTCAGTTGAGGACAAATTTTCAAGCCAATCATACGACACTGTAGTAAGATAAAGAGTGACCCCTTGGAACCAACCCAGGACACCGTCAGTGCATGCTACAGCCATAAATGCTGTTAAAAACGCGGAAACTCGACACCTGGTCGATTTCTAGCAGCTAAAATAAGAATTTTTAGGTGTAGTTTTATTTCGGACCCAAGTGCCCAGCGGGTCCGAAAAAAATACACCCGCTGCTGCGCAACTGTGCGGCGCAGGGGCGCCCGAACCTATTGCCAAAAAACTAGAAGCAATGTGTATTATGTTAAAACAATAGGTGCTACTATAGCTTTAGTGTAGCGAACAAGAGCCAAAAAGTTGCCAACTGATCCAAAAGTTGAAAACCAACTTTTTCATAGTACCATTTTTGAGTCCTCAGTCTGCTTGAGTGCGGGGCTTTAGGGAAACAGCCATACCATGGCTGGATATAAATAAGCTTGCGCTATTATGGGGTACAGTTTGGCTGGGGTCCGTAGCTTCTAGCCTGAGTTAGGGTGGGTGTATTTTTTTCGGACCCGGCCGGTGTATTTTTTTCGAACCTTTACTATAATTCTGGGATTTTGCAGTAGTTTATTAAATAGCAGAAAAAATTGCAAAACTGCTTCTTATATACGTATACACAGAAATAAGTATGATGATGTGTAGAGCTTAAAATTATCCTTGATAATAATTAGCTACGATTATATATAGTTAAGACGGACAGAGAGCAATTTCGAGGATTTGAATTTTGAAATTTATTTGCAATTCAAAATTTTGTAGGAAATTCTAAGTTTTTACTTTGTTCTCAAGAATTTCGCAGTTTTTCAGTTTATGCCTTTTTGCAAGACTACAGAAAACAAAAAGTTTTGTCGTGAATTTCTCGGCGTCCATCACTGGTTCCATTCTATACATACTGTATAGCATAAGCTAGGAATAAATTTTAAGCAAAACAAGCATGAATGGTTGCGACCGGAATGATGTCCTAGTTTTCAGTTTCGTAGAATCGTATATACTTTTACCAAATATATATATACCAGTATCATTAACCATAATTGTAGACTCAGCCTCTCGCAAAGTGTCAGTAATGATGGAATTTTGTTGATTTTCACTAGTTCACTAAAGCTAGACAGCAGTTTTCAAGCCTTTTGACGAAAACAACCTGGAAAAATCCTCAATTCGTAGCAATCAGACAAATTTGAAATTTCAAAATGGGCGAGCCGACCCCAGCCGACCCACCGTAAAAATCTTCCCGAGCCGAGCCGACCTCAATTTCTCGCGAGCCGA
The DNA here is from genome assembly GCA_030248195.1 of Trissonchulus latispiculum. Classification (NCBI taxonomy): domain Eukaryota; kingdom Metazoa; phylum Nematoda; class Enoplea; order Enoplida; family Ironidae; genus Trissonchulus; species Trissonchulus latispiculum. Next base: position 209,431 of record JASAND010004538.1, read on the forward strand.
GCCGAGCCGGGAAACGCCGGCTCGTCCTCATCTCTAGTATTCACATACACGTACGCATAGGCAAGGTTCGTTCCTGAATAAACATCCAAACATTAATCAGAATACTAGACATAATACATACATTTGACGTGCAAAAACACAAGTCAAGGGAGACGGCACAAGATCAAAACACATTCAACTGGACCATACATTAACAGCAGTCATTCATTACAAACAGCAGAACATGTCCTCCTCATAAAGAGAAAGCATAAATATATATACGCAAATACGTACGTATATATATACATACGTATGTATGTATATGTATTTTAAATAAACAACATATGTAGGTATATATATATTCATGAATAACTAAATATATATATATATATATATATATATATATATATATATAAACACCACGACTATTATAATACAAAGAAAGGTCATTATAGAACAGGCCAGTGGTCATATTTCATTTAGTAGGAATTTAATTTGGTAGAAGTGACACAGCCTAGAGACCCGCCCTGGTCAGCTGGTTAGCCAGGTCAAGAAGGCTCGCTCGGAGGAGAGAAGGAGCACAAAATGCACTCATGTACGCACGTAAATAAAATAGAGAAGCGTAAAATGAGTATGTATATATATATATTACGTACGTATACTATATATATGTATATACATGTTTCAAGTGAGCATACGTTACGTATACACTAGCGTAGATACGGGGGGACGCGGGGGGGGCCGCCGCCCTCCCCGAAATAATGGCTTTGCCCCCATGAAAAAATTGGGCAAAAGAAAACTTTTACGCCGGAGCGAAGCGCGGGCGTTTAACTTTATTAGAAACATACCTACACAAATTATACATTCATGCTTCAAATTAGCTCAATATTGATGCATTTTCTACACCATTAAAAACATTTTCGCGCCTCCGGCGCGAATTTTGTTTATTTAGATTGTCAAAAATATTATTTTTCATTAAACATGCTAACAAATGTTTGTATATATATATATATAAGTTTAGTTGCTTTGCAGTTTTGCTGTTATATGTATATATCTGCGTTATTCCCAACATCGTCAGCCTTGGCATATATATATAATTGGTTGATATGATCAGAATACGCAGTTCTTTAATGGGAGCATCCTAATATATATATAGTTTCAGTTTTCGGACAAGACAGCAAACGTAGAAAATAGCAAATAAAGGTACAAAATGCTGTTTGTTAGTCAATTGAAAAATCATTTATAAAGAATTAAATGTTTCAGTAGCGTTTAATGGCGATATTTAAAAATTTTCTCAACATCTGGAGGGCTCCGCCCCCAGACCCCCCGTTTGGGATTTAGGATTTCGCTTTCAGCTGTAACAAGTCGAAAACATGAACCATACAAGACTTTTGAATTAATAGGACAACTTGCAGTATAATACGCAGTGTGCATGTTACGCAAAACTAGAAAATTCTCCTCCCCCCCCCCCCCAAAAAAGTCCTCGGTCAAAACTGCTCCACCTGAAAATGTTTTGTACCCTGGGTTTACTTTACTGGGGGGGGGGGCGGGGGACCCCCCCACTTTTTGGGTTCCCCCCCACTCGGCCCCACCCAGGCGCGTAGCCAGGGGGGGGGAATGGGGGGAATTCCCCCCCGAAATTGTGTTGCCCCCCAGGAATTTTTTCCTGCCATGTGTAAAACGCCCATTTTTCAAAAAATTTTCGCGCCTTCGGCGCGAAATCCGTGTGTTGGACCGTTATAATACGTTTGTCGCGCTTACAAATAAGTACAAATTACTCTATTTGGTGTACTTTGACCACCTTGTGCATCATTTGGGTGCATCAACACGCACTGCGCCATAAAAATTATTGTAATTTCGACGAATGCTCTGTAAAAATTCCACGAAGGTCACGAAATAGAAAAATTTCTCAGCTTCTGGGGGGTCCGCCCCCCAGACCCCCGAAAAAATTTTGCATTCCCCCCCCCGAAATTTTTTTCTGGCTACGCTAGTGGCCCCACCCCCACTTTTTTGGGCTTCCCCCCACTCATCCTAAGGTGCCCAAAAATTGCCAAATTTTTAGGTTTTTTGGTCAAAATTTTCAAAATTTTTCCGGCTTCGCCGGAAATTTTTGATCAAAAACCGCCATTTTTGGTGCTAAAACTTGATTTTTGAGCACTTTTAAGCATAGTTAGATAGCAGTGTATATACGTATGTGAAAAACAGGCTATTTATACAGCATTTGTGGCCCATTTTATTCCCCCTCACTTTTCGACCTCCCCCCCACTAGTGGGGGGGGTCCCCCTACTCTCCCCCCCCACTTATTTTTGCCTAAAATAAACCCAGGTACCTACGCTACTGTATATATATACGCATATATACAGTATATATACATATATACGTCTATATGAGGGATTTCACAGAATTCTTATCTTTGTGAAACTCACTGTCAACAGTCAAACTCAAAATGTAGCGGGTAACGAGTGGGGTGAACCCAAAAGTTCACATGCGTGCTGGTGTAATATTCGTATTAAGGGTTCTGGTCAGCGGTGGATCAAGGTGGAGTTGGCCGGGGCACACGCACACCCTTCTTCGATTTGGGCTGCTCTCTTTAATCTTGTGAATCCCCTTCCTAGCTGTGTCTTTAATGTCAACCTGTGTTTTTGAACCTAGCGTTGCTCTGTTCTTTCACTTTTACATATATACTATTTTTCCGAAATCTATCAGTTTTTAATTTTAAAATTTTGTAAATGTAGTCAAACCATAATTTTAACAATTTGCGCCCTGTCAGGGTATTTTTTACAGGGAGGGGGCGGGCCCTCCCCCGAAATCGCCCTCTCCCAGGATTTTTGCTTCCCCCCCCGGGATTTTTTGGACTTTTGGAGGCCCAAATTTTTGCCAAAATAGGCCAATTTTCTAAAATTTTCGTAAAAATAGCTATTCTTAGCTTAAATGTTGCCATTTTTGAGAACTTTTTGCGTTTCATCATGCAAAATACCATTATGAATATTCAATATATATATACACCCATTGGCGTAGATAAGTCTTTGCTCAGGGTTGGGCGGATCTTTGGCAAGCCGGGGAGGGGGGGTGCGAACCCACCCCCGAAATTCACCACTTTTTTACCCACAGTCGTAACTTTCAACAATTTTCAAAATAAAATGTTTATTTCAGATTTTCACCAAAAGCGGCTACAGACGCTTCAATTCTTTTCTTAATTAGTAAACTTGAGAAATTTTCTCAGATTTTCACCAGTCTGAATTGAATCACAATTATTAAAGTTGGCGTTTCAGGTTTTCACCAAAAAAACTGCTAGAGAAACTAGATCTTTAATACAAAGTTGATAATTTTCAACTTTAAATTTTTGAATTGAATTGCTTTTGAATCCCCAGAAGTTCAGAATTTTTGATGTTTTAGAAATGAAAGCAATTTTTTGCAATCCCGTTCTTGCTGTTTTATTTCAGATCAGCAAATAATATATATGAGCTAGCATTGCACGCGTGGAAGGGCTGTGGAGAACCCAAATGTAGCGAAGGAATAACAGCCGCGGAGGGTCTGGGGGGCAGAGTCTCCCAGAACTTGCAGAATTTTTCAATTTTAGACTCCCTCAGGAATTAATTTAGAGCACTTTCTTTGTTAAACTATGAATGAGCTATAGGTTTAGTCATTTTCGGAATGAATTACAGGTTAATTACAATTGCCACATCTGCAAGACCAAAGACAGGAACTTTTATTTCAGGGAAATGAAATATATAATCAATATATACTGTATATATACATATGTAATGCAATAATATATACTTGTCATAGCAATTCGTAATATGAGTAGACAAGTAGACAAGCGGGACTATATGGGCTCCGCCCCCAGTAGAAAATTTTAGTACTATTACGTTTTAAATCCATATTTCCGGTAACTTTCGCAAATTTTCTTCTAGTTTGGTTTCGAGCTAGCGATTTTTCTAAAATTAAAGGATCAAAACCTATTTTTCAGACTACTTTTCCCGACAAAACTGGCGCAATTTTTTTGAATTAAATTTTTTCCTTTAGCAAAATTTACAGGGGGGGCAAATGGGCTTCGGGGGGGGCCCGCCCGGTCGCACCCCCTTATCTACGCCTATGTATATATACACCGAAATGAACATGTACGTACAGGTTTAATTGAGTGTTTCCTTCCATTAAAGGACTTTTCTCAGTTTTACAAAGTTTTCTCAGCTGACGCTGACACGTACACATGCTTTGATTTTCGACATCATAAAGAAATATATAATGAAAAACGCCTGCCTGCAGTCACTAAGGCAAATCCTTAATCCGAAACAGGAGAGCCGATGGGTGCGGTGCTTCGATTTTCGAATAATATATAGATGTAACATGGTTAATACTATTTGTTAAATTTTAAGAATGCGTTTAAATCCAACCTATGTAATTAATAAAATTCATTAGTTTTCTTTGGGAAACTAAAAATATTTTACAATTTTTTTGCGAAATTCCGCAAAAAAATTCGGAGTACCTATATACCACGTAAAAGTTCGCAAAAAGCTTCGAGCCCCGAACCCCCCCCCAGCGATTTTTGGACCCAAGAAGCTATATAGCTAAATTTGGCTGACAATTTTTTCTCAAATTTTGGCTTAAAATCTCTTAAAAAATATACAGACAATCTTGCATTTTGGGCCAGTGTTTGAAGTTTCCGAGGTCAAAATTCTTGGGGGGGGTGTCCCGTCGTGAGAAAACTTCGCTACAAACTTTTAAGAAAATAAAAGTTAAAAATTAAAATTTGGCAATGTTTCGGCTTGTGGAGGGAGGTCGAAATTTATGGCGGAAGATCATGGGAAAGTGGGCTCCCCGAATGGGCAGAAACCTACCGAATAAGGGCGGCCTCGTACCCCCCTTCAGTAGAAGCAAGCCAGAAAACCCTCCTCAAAATTTCAAACCCCTACCCAAATTTTTGAAAAAAAAGGAAAAAAAATTGGTAGAGATTAGCGAAATAGCTAAAATTCGTTTAATTACATACGCTAAAAATTGCTAAAACCAGCTGAAAGTTGAGAAAATTTTTGACCGAAAACAGATTTTGGCGAACCCCCGAATGTTTCTTACCCACCCCCCCCCTTCCAAATCGACGTTTTGCGGCCAACCCCCCTTCCCCCCCCTTTAAGCCAGACCCATCACTACTTTTTTCCAATTCCTCAACCGCATTTTTCCCCAGCCACACCCATAATTTCTTTTGTAGGGGTATAGGTATATATTCCCTCAAAAACTTTAAGACGAACGAATTTCACTTACCCTCCCCTCCAACCTTGAAAATCGCTAAAAATAGCTTAAAATTGAGAAAATTTTTCAGTTTTCTAACAAAAAAACCGATTTTTCGACGACCCCATTCTTGGAGTACGCAACAAAAATAAGCCGATAGGCTAGTTTTTATGCCTCCCAGAGCCGGAAAAAATTTTTGGCGGGGGGCCAAAGTCGGCCAAAACGTTAAAATGGCCAAAAAGTATGCTTCAAAGGCGCCGTAATAAGTCAGACTGGGCTATATATGGGGCAATACTGCCTATATGGCTGAATAGGACACATATCAGGGTCGTTCAATTGCTATATGATTTTCCGGTCCTGAGCGTAATTTTTGGGTACTGGCCTGCCAAAGTTGGTGAATTTTGGGTCCAACTTTGAACTTAGTTTTTTCGCTTATTTTGCGACCTGGAAGCCTCAAATCTTGCATACAAAGGTTTTTGCGGACGGAGAATCGATTCCCGCTATCAGTTTTTCTGCCCGACTGACCCAAGTTGCTGGGCTGGTTCCACTTTGCCGTCTGGAGGGTCATGTCGGCAACCGTTTCCTGAAGGTCCATACTAGGCTCTACTTGGCCTCTCAAAACTTTTTCTATATGGGTTTTCTGGTGCGCCCAGCTCATATCCGGTGTCCGTTTTGCCGACCGACTCATCCATATTGCTGGGCTGGTTCCACTTTGTCGTCTGGAGGGTCATGTCGGCAATCGTTTCCTAAGAATATATATGGTTTTCATAGGCAAAAATTTTTCTATCTGTTGTTATTAAAGCTACAAAACCCCCTTACCAGACGTCAAAGCGGAGAACCGGAAAAAAAACATCACTCTCGTAAGCGATTTTTGGCGCAACTTTTTAACGGAAAGTGGTACGGGGATGAAACTTCGCACACATACTAAACTCGACACGTACAATTTTTTGCGCACATAATCTGCGCAGGATCTGCGCAGGAATCTGCGCAGCTTCTGCGCAGCCTTGTTTTACACGGTCATTCGACCATTTTCACTCATATTATAGGGGTCGCTACCGCGACCCCTATGATTCCGCTGTTGCCTGCAGAATTTCAGGCGATTGCAAGTTATCTATAGTTAGTTATAGGCCGTGCTGTACTTCAGCAGCACTCTACTGCAGCGCAGCGCAACCACATGCAAACTTTACTGTCGGTGAAGGAAACTCATACGGTACGATTTGCAATGCTCTGCCGCACTTGTGTGCAAAATTTCGGGCGATTGCAACTTAACTGTAGTTAGTTACAGGCCGTGCTGTACTTCTGCAGCACTCCACTACAGCGCAACCACATAGTAACATCGTAATAAGTATATAAAACGTATCTATAATAGTTTGTCATGTCCTAAACAATCTGTATGCCGAATTTCAAATACCAGTGACGAATGAATAACTTGTTATCGACTGTGCTGTGTTTGGGGCAACACATACAGCACGGTGGAAGCTACAGAGTGCACTAACTAACATAGCTACAGTTCCTCCTTACTACAGACATAATTTTCACCAAGTTTCATATGTTTAGCCGTTTACAGTAAGTCTACAGACAGCGTGCTATGGTTGCTGCGTAACAGTACAGCACGATAGCAGCACCGCACGGCGCTGCGACTATGCTCATCGTTTTCAGCGACACCGATAACCCTTATATGCGTCCCACTATATGGCCCAAAACAGCATATTTAGGCCTATTTTTGACTATTTCCTGTAGAGTTGGGACTTAGAAATTTTCCGAAAATGGCTATTTGGCCGGACCAACTTTGGGCCGGCCGCCAGAGCGATCCTGGCCAGATATCAAAAATCGGCCTCGTTAGGACATATAAACCCTTCCGTAGATCCTTATGCAACAAACCACGTCTCTCTAGCGTCTTCCCTGAGTCCTGTAGCTTTGACAAAAAATTGGCCATTTTTGGCCATTTTAGCGCCAAGTCCACTTTTGGCCGGCCGGCCGGGCCGGGCAGCAAAAAACTATCAAAAAGGTTCACTTTCGGGGTATATACGTTCAGAAAAACCAAACTTCACCTGCTGAAAATGCCCAGATCGTTGTAACACTGCGACAGAAAATTGCATTTTTCCAAGCGTGACTTACACGGAAAAAAAAAACAAACGGACCTAACTTGCCCGAAAGCGAAAATTTTCAAAGTTGGAAATTTTGACCAAAACTTTTTTGCGACGTGTAGTACTCGTCGTGTAGATTCCAACGATACCAAAATTGTCCAGTTTCGATGAGTATTTAGCTGGCACGGAGCTCGAACGGGTCTCCAAGGGCCGCACTGAGCCTTTTACACCCATATTATAGGGGAGCGCTCTCGCGCTCCCCTATAATACTGGCTTATATTTATATATATATATATATATATATTTACAAATTTTATTTTGCTTTCATAACGTATATATATAAATGGGCAATGCAAGATTGATAATTCGCAACTTCTGAAAGTGTTCTAGAATAAATCGTGGAAGTGAACAATTCTGAAAAGCATCCAATTCCCGTTTTGGTTTTCCACTGATCGATTATACAACTCAATAACTCATCTCATCTTAACTAATCTTTTTAAACATTTGAATTGCTGAATTTTCCACGATTTCAAAAAATTCTTCAACTTCTGGGGGGCTCCGCCCCCCAGACCCCCGCTTTCGCACATTATCTTTGTTGCCCTTGTAGCTTGTCCTCTTTATTGCCTGCCACAATTCATTGTATATATATGCTTATATATACTGCAAGTTTTTCACTTCGTAAGTTACTAATATATATAGCCATGGGGTGAAAAAACCCACCCCCTTTTTGGGGGGAAAAAACCCACCCGCCTCCTGGGTCATGGGTTGGAGATATGAGCTCCAAAACATAGCAGCAAGAAGCGCGACTCTTTCTAACCTATGTATCCAAAGATCAAGTCATTTGGTTCACTCCTGCTTATTTTATGACATTTTGAAAATGACAACTACTTTTTGGTTCAACCATCCAAAAATTTACCAAAAGTTTGGACCGATGTAACTTTTGACTGGGTTGGGCTAGAAAAGTTTTGCAAATATCTGCAATGGTGGCAACTCTTCCTCTTTGCACACAGCCAAAATTAGGCCGATCCGCTGTACCGTTAGTCTGGCACATTGCCAAACGTGGCGGGCAAAAAACCCACTTTGGGGGGAAAACCCACCCAAATTTTTTTGAAAAATTTTTTAACAACTCAACACGGAAACAATTAGAGACTATAGCACGGTACTATCGAGCACGCTGCGTCATCCTATGCGGTCAGATTCGGACAATTTTGCTTACCTGGCTAGCTTGGGGCTAAAAACCTTAAAAGTGCCATTTCGCAGCTGGAGGACCCAATACAGGTACAATTGTGGATTTTAACAGCCAATTCTACGTAAAAACCATTCTCTACACGATAGAATAATAAGTTTTATCAAATTACATCATTTTTAGCATTTTTCAAATGTGTTAAACTTTATGAAACCTGGCCAGTTGATGCAGCATTTTCAACGGCACATGAGATCTCAAAAAAAGCTACTTAGATCGGGTTTTTTGGTTCATAATAACTAAAAAAGGGTTGCATTTTACACTGGAAGTGTCAGAATTGCGATAGAACAATTTTTAAGACCTGTGAGGGGTGGGTTTATTTTCCCCCCATTTGGGTTTTTTACCCCCCATTGGGTTTTCCCCCCGCTACTTTTTGCATTATGCCGCTCTAACGGTACAACTTAGAGAAGTGCAAATAGGCTTAAAAGAAAGTTCTAAGTACGCCAAGTACGATGGTATATAAAGTTCTCAGATAACCCTTATAATAAAAAAGTTCCAGCCAAAATCCGAAAATGTGGGTTTTTTTCCCCCCATGGCTATACATGTACATCTCCATTTTATTTATTTAATCTTTTCAAAAGTTTGCATGACGGATTTTTTTCCAATTTCAAAAAATTCTTCAACTTCTGGGGGGCTCTGCCCCCCAGACCATAGGTGTAACGGAGATTTGGGGTGGGGGAGGCTCCCCCCCCCCAACATTTTTCGGGGGGGGGGGGGGGGGGGGGGCCCCCCCCCTGTGGGCGCATTCCCTCATAACCCCCTCAACCCCCGAGTACGCCACAAAATGTAACTGAACGAAGTAC